>JABFQD010000159.1:0-35391 GCA_022817045.1 Psix sp. ZL-2020
ATGCTTAATAGACTAAATATAACGTGTATATATTTATATATATTTATTACATATTCAACAAATATATTTTTTATATATCATATATATATATAACAGAATATATATTCTATATCAAAATTATATACGAAAAGCGACAATAAGTTGTATAAATAAAATATATTGACGTTTATATTTTGAACCAAATTTTTTATTTACAAAAATAATTGTAGATCATCCATCTTATTTATTTTGTCATTCAAGACGACAATTTAAACAAAATAGTTTCTTCTCATTTTCTTATTCCTCATTATTTATTGAAGATGATCCAATTAGAAATGCCGTAGTTTTGTTGTTCGCTTTTTAACAATTCAGCAAATTACAAACGAAACTTTTTCGCTAAATAAGAAGTTATTAATAGATCCTATTAATTTTTTCGTCGACGTTTATTTTTGAATGTGAAGCAATATGTCAAGCTGATCAGACAAAGGGTTAAACGCGGACTAATTGAATATTGTATTTCATCAAATGATACGAATCGCGATTTGTATCGGAGTACATAACTCCTGCAGCAATTCGTGTCAACGTAAATTCTCAAAGATTATTGACGTATCTATAAATTCACTTATTATATATCCACGATCACGAATCGAGACTTTTCACTTAATGAAAAAGCCTCGTGATTCGAGCTCTTTGCAAATTAATATTTGACCACGAAACCTTCGAATAATACAATTTCCGTTTTTTTACGATTTCATTGTATTTTCTTTTCTGCCGCAAGAAAAGTCTTTGTATAATTAGCTTTTCATTCCGAATAACATACAGAGAGAGAGGGAGAGAGAGAAAGAGAGAGTCAGAGAGGGAGAGAGAGAGAGAGAGAGAGAGAGAGAGAGAGAGAGAGAGAATTTTTCAATAATAAAATCTACGGTTTTTCGTTTCCTTAGATGGTACACTTTTACAGATTAATTATGCGCTGACCGACATTGAATATGTAAACATGCAAATATTTTTTCTTCAACTTTCCTGATGTCTATTTACAAGCGAATTGGAAAACTTCCATAATTCTTAACTTACACATCGGCTCTGTAAACGCATGTGTGTGTGTACAGTTTTCTATACCCACACACACGAAGCTTATTAAGCCATATTAGATATTGCAAATTTAATAACTGCTCGTATAATATACGCTGATAACCTTTGGAGCATGTTCCTGATTTCTCGTCAATGTTTAATGCTCCGTTATAAAAATAACCATTTTATGGAAAAGCTCATTCTTTTGGTTCGAGAAAAAAGAACACAGGAAGTTTCGAACTGCAAAAAATGGCTAAGCAAACATGCACGTAGGTCGCTTTTTTTGTTTTAATGTCATCAAGAATATCACGACAAGATAAATCAATCATCATTGTAAAGGCTTCTCTCCCCGAAATAGTTATCGAGGTTACCAAAGAGGGATTTTCTCACGAGAAAACCACCGTGCATTGTCGGTTCTATTTTTACTCTTTTCATTTATAGCGAAATTCCTTATTTCTTCACTGTTTAATTAATTGTCTTTTACCTTGCAGGCTCGTCGACGACAGGTGTGTCGTTTGCCCCGAAGCAGGAGACCTTACGAATCCGCCGAAAAAATTTCGAGGTGAATATGCAAGATTTGGCGCGACCGCTTGTCGAATAAGCAATACGCGTTTCATAAAAAGCTCGACTATCGTTCCATTAACTTCCGATGGAATTTGGATTCGCTAATTGAAATAGGCATCGCTTTGTTTTCTATTTATTTCTCTACCGAAGTCAAAACGTTCTGTCAGAATTCGATTACTTATCGACGTGAAAGTAAGTCTTCGATTGAGTTGTTATGAAAATCAATAGCTTCAAATTCTGCGAAAAAAAAGAGTAATTTATGTCATTAAAGCCTGTAAATATTTGACATTCCATTTGGTTTGCTCCCACGATGGAGAATTGTAAGGCACAAATGAGACACATCAAAGCTCGATGAGCTTTCTTTGTCCAGTCGCGTCTTTTGAATTCGCTACTAACCGGATTTGGAGATTACATTGTGATATGAAAACGCAACGGAAATGTTCTCTTTTTTTAATGCGGATTTGTTTTGCAGACTGTCTCTTCAAAATTTGTCCTCTCAACCGGTATTCCGCGCAAAAGCAGTTCTGGAAGGCCGCGAAACAGAGTGCCAGTTCCAGCACCGACGCAGGACTCCTCAAAAGACTACACGTGAGTTTTCGTGAGTTTGTCAGCGCTCCGAAAAACGTCCTTTCAATGTTAACCGCATTTCTTTTTCTTACAGCATGCCGCAGAGATCGAGAAGAAACAGAATGAAACTGAAAATAAAAAGTTACTGGGATCCGTCGTTTCCTACGGGAATGTTATCCAGGTAATGCGACGTTACTGTCGAAGACAGCGCCACCTAGGTGGGACATCAAATTAATAATAACTGCTCGACTGAGTTATTTGGAAGTATGAACATCTTGGACCACTTCCTGTTTTCACTAGTCACACGACTAAAATCAAAGCAAACATTGGCGAACGCAAAACGACGCTTATGCAGTCTATATTTGACTCCAATTTTGTGGCGATTCTTTGCGTGTATGCGTGGTTTAATTGTCGCGGAGAAAAATATCTATTGCATTTTGTTTATTATGAAAAACACGTTAGTCGGAAATATTGCAAGGCTCGCTCGATTCAATGGCTCGACTAAATATATTTGTCGCGTTACTTTTCAAGGTTCCACTCGAGCGAGGTGTTATAATAAAAATAATGCAGCGTTTTATCGTGCAAGAGCAGTTGCAAAAACGCAACAGATTCCATAAAAATAGAGATAATCGATAAATTGCATTTAGAATCAGTTCTTAAATTTTAAGCTGCGTTGCAAAAAGTTCTTTTTTCACTCCTTTTCTTTTCCTTTCTCTTTCAGCTGCTACATCTCAAGTCGAATAAATACCTGACGGTGAACAAAAGGTTGCCGGCGCTCTTGGAGAAAAACGCCATGCGAGTTTACCTGGACGCCAACGGCAACGAGGGTTCCTGGTTGTACATAATGCCGTTCTACAAGTTGCGGAGCAACGGCGACAGCGTCGTCGTCGGAGACAAAGTGATTCTGGAGCCGGTGAATGCAGGTCATCAGGGTCTCCACGTGGCATCGAATTACGAGCTGAGCGACAATCCCGGTTGCAAAGAGGTGAACGTCGTGAATTCCTCGACCTCGTGGAAGATCACTTTGTTCATGGAGCATCGAGAGAACCAGGAGGAAATCCTGAAAGGTGGCGACGTTGTGAGACTGTTTCACGCCGAGCAAGAAAAGTTCTTGACGATGGACGAGTACAAAAAGAAACAGCACGTTTTCCTCCGAACCACCGGCAGGACCAGCGCCACTGCTGCCACCAGCAGCAAAGCGCTGTGGGAAGTTGAAGTACGATTTAAGCTCGTTTGACGATTTTTCGTTTGGCATCGATTCGCATTTTAGAGAAATATTGTTTATTCATTTTCTGTTTTATTGCTTTGTTGTTGAAGTACAGGGGGATTGTAAATATACTTTGAAATGTATTGTAAAGTTACATATTGAATTACTCACGTACGTTTGATTGTGTGTAGGTTGTACAGCACGATCCTTGTCGCGGAGGCGCTGGCCACTGGAATTCGCTGTTCCGATTTAAACACTTGGCAACTGGACAATATTTAGCAGCGGAATATGATAACGACGAGCCTGCGGAACCGATAAAAGGAAAAAACCGTAAGATTGCATTAGTGCTTTGCGACTTTGTGTTGTGTCAGTTGAAGTTGATTTACTGTTAATGTTTTAACGCGAGATTTATTTAACAGAAACGACTGGGCCAGTGTACAGATTAGTTTCGGTTCCACACAGTAGTGAAATCAGTTCGCTGTTTGAGTTGGATCCGACAACTTTAACTAGAGGCGATAGTTTAGTTCCACAATCGTCTTTTGTAAGATTACACCACGTATGTACTAGTACATGGGTTCATTCAACTAATGTTCCTATTGACAAAGACGACGAGAAACCAGTTATGTCGAAGGTAATTGAAAGGCGTGCAATTTTGGACGATAACTGTTTGTTTATTTATTCTCTAATTTATTTGTTTCCAACATTTTGGTTGGAAATAAAAGATCCACTTTGTAGATTTCAAGACAAGTCTTTTTGTAAGTTAAAGAAACGTAATGCGATTTATGACTTGCACTTCGTAGCAAAGCTTTTGACCGTTTTATGTCTACACCAAATAATGTCATTTCAGGTCGGCTGTGCGGTTAACAAAGAAGACAAAGAAGCGTTTGCTTTACGTTCCGTTTCGCCGGTTGAAGTTCGAGATTTGGATTTCGCTAATGACGCTTGCAAAGTGCTCGCATCCATAAGTTCCAAACTTGAGCAAGGAACAATTTCCTCGAACGAAAGACGAGCCGTGACAAGTCTACTACAGGATATCGTCTACTTTATAGCTGGATTAGAGAACGAACAAAACAAATCCGAGGCTCTGGAATTAGTTGTCACAAATCCTGTGAGAGACAGACAGAAGTTACTTCGAGAACAGTACATCTTGGGCCAGTTGTTCAAGATACTACAGGTGCTTTTCTGTTCTATCTTTTATTCAAATGGAGTTAACTTGCTTTACAAATTGTTTTCTCCTTTCAGGCACCATTTCTAGAAACTGTTGAAGGAGAAGGACCATTCCTTAGGATAGAAGAACTCAATGATCCTCGTCATTTCCCATACAAACATATATTCCGGCTGTGCTATCGGATTCTTCGGCTCTCACAGCAAGATTACCGAAAAAATCAGGTAACTTTGTGCTATTTCGATGTCTCTTCTTTAACATCGAGCTACATAACTCGTTAATTTATGAATTAATGTCATTAACTGATCGTTCAAATTTGTAGGAATATATCGCGAAATATTTCGCCTTCATGCAAAAGCAAATCGGTTATGATATTTTAGCAGAAGATACAATCACCGCGCTGCTACACAACAATAGAAAGTTATTGGAAAAGCATATCACAGCTGCTGAAATCGAGACTTTTGTTGGACTCGTTCGAAAAAACATGCACAATTGGGAGTCGCGTTTTCTCGATTATTTGTCCGACTTGTGTATATCAAACAAAAAAGCGATTGCTGTCACTCAGGAGCTCATTTGCAAAAGTGTTCTTAGTGAAAAGAATAAAGATATCTTGATAGAAACTCGGTAAGTTGGAACACATTTGTTAGAAGTACGAAAATGTGCTCAGTACAACAATTTAACATCGATCCTTTTCTAGAATGATCGAAACCTCTGTGGAAGTCGAAGATGAAGAGAGACAAGAAAATGAAGAGCCACAGTACACCATAATCGACGAGTATGAAATTGAACTCGTCTGGAATAATAAACAAGTATGGCCTTTTGTCAAATCAAAAATGTAATCCTTTTTATGACCTTAATTAAATGTGTATTTTGTTTCCAGAATTCTCGATCTCTGAACGAGCTATCGAGAGGAGCGAAAATGGGCTCTCCAGAATGCGCAGCTATCTTGGATTATTACAGACATCAGTTAAACTTGTTCAGCAATATGTGTTTGAATAGGCAATACTTAGCTCTGAACAATTTATCTCCGCATTTAAACACCGATTTAATTCTGAAGTAATCATTTTAGCTCAATAATATATCGCTTATTAAGCGTTTACGAAGTGCATCTTGCAATCAACATTCTACGTTTTACAGGTGCATGGAGGATGAAACTGTACCCTACGAACTTCGTGCATCGTTCTGTCGATTAATGTTGCATTTACATGTAGACCGAGATCCTCAAGAACAAGTCACACCAGTGAAATATGCGCGTTTATGGTCGGAAATCCCGTCCAAAATGAGCATTAATGAGTGAGTTCAGATGCGCTGATCGATGAATTAGAATTCGATTATTATGAATTATGTGTGTGAAATAATTCAAAATTGTTCCTTTTGGTTTATGTGTTGGTAGTAAATAATTTGCTTTTTTTAAGGAACTTAACTAATTCAAACTGTGATTGACATTTCGAAATTAGTATAATTTCCTCGTCAGATTTGTTAACTATTGTACAATATCTATTATGAATTATATATAATTTATGACGAAAACGTAATAATGCTTTTCATGCATTATATGCATTGGAAATAAATCAAATTATAATTTATGCTGCTTCACATGTTTTTTTAAGTAGTTTTTTATGTGTATTCCATTATGAATGATATTATACAATTTATATTACAGCAATACTTTATTCTATATTACATTAATTCGTACTTTTCAGTTATGACACAAGCAAACCTGACGAGAATAAGGAAGCTGTAAGAGCGAAATTTAGTTCCACTATCATTTTTGTTGAGGATTATTTGTGTAATGTTGTAGCCAAAATGGGATGGTTCGGGGATCAGGAACAAAATAAATTAACTTATGAGGTAAAGTTTTTACGAGCAATTATGGTACATTCCTTGTAGAAAGTTATTGTTTTAGAATTTCAAATATGCTCGTCTATTAACGTTTTAGGTAGTTAAATTGGCGCGAGAGCTGATATACTTTGGTTTCTACAGTTTTAGCGACTTACTGAGATTAACTAAGACATTATTGAACATTCTCGATTGTGTCTCAGAAGAAACTAACGATGGCAAAATTCCGACCGGAGATATCGATTGTAAGCTGATTATTATAATTATTCTATATTTAATCACGTGTATGTAGTTGTTAAACTCAGCTAATAATACAAATATTAGATTCATGTAATAATAATGATACTGATTATTATATTTTGAAAGAATATTGATGAAAAAGATACAAAAAAAACGTACAAATTCATTCGACTCAATTTTCAAGTCATTATTTTTGAAGTTTGCTTTGTATTTTAGTCATTGATTAACATTATTCATATCTACATATATATATCGTATGTTACTACAATACAATTTTATTGTTTTGTCAAGCTGAAAGTGTGGATTCAGACGAAACAGGTAAACTTGGTTTCAAGAAAAACATCTGATATTCAGTCATGGAAAAGATTGTTTTTTTAATTACATTGTCTAAAATATCTTAGAATATTCTACAGTATTATATCGTTGATTTGCTTAATTCAAATTTTGTTTACGATTTCCCTAATAGCGGAAGGTGGGGTTTTAAGATCAATTGGTGACATGGGAGCAGTTATGACAAGTTTAACTTTGGGAACTAGTGGTCAAGTGTTAACTGGCGGATCTTCAACGCGATCTAAACCAACTGCCAAGAAAGAATATCCTCTGGTTATGGATACAAAATTGAAAATAATCGAGATCTTGCAGTTCATTTTGGACGTCAGACTGGATTATAGGATTTCCTGTTTACTTTGCATTTTCAAAAAAGAATTCGATGAAACTGAACGAGCTTCTGGGGACGTCAGTCTCGGACAAAAGGGTATCGATCTTGAACTCATCGGTACACAAGCTGAAGGCATTTTTGGCAGCAGGTAGGTTTATTTCCTTCTTTTTCTAATACTTTGAAGTATCCGACAAAATCAATTTATGCAATGGATTTAATGAGTTTCAATATTTTCGAAAAAAGTTAATCAACAATTTTAACTCTGTTTCATAATTTAGCGACGAGTACGATGCCCTAGATCTGGACGGCCAAGGAGGTCGTACGTTTCTGCGGGTTTTGTTGCATTTAGCAATGCACGATTATCCTCCACTCGTGTCTGGAGCGTTGCATCTATTATTTAGACATTTTAGTCAGCGCCAAGAAGTTTTACAGGCTTTCAAACAAGTAAGTTCCAGACTCGAAACTGCATCGTTACTGTTCCATCGTGATGAGACTATGCATCTGATAACAAGTTTATCCGATAAGCATGATCAATTTATTTCAATTACACAACATAAATAAATTGATATTTCAGTTTTTGTACAATCAAACTGTTTTTACTACCAAGCAATTATTTGTTGAAGTTCATAAATGAATTGTTAAACTTCCTAATTGCTAAGCTTAGCAGGTTATATTATATTGTATTAATAACCATAAATGAATATTTTGTGTTTCTTCATGTATTTATATCGTATCAATAATGTATTTAAAGCTCTATTATATCGATCATTTTGTACTACACTATAATATCATTTTATTATTATTCAATTTGTGAATAATTATATTATTAAATACACTTTATAAAGTATCGAATAATCGATGCAATATTAACACTGTAGTTAATATTCAAATCCACTTGATTCATCTTCTACAGGTACAACTTCTGGTTTCTGACAGCGACGTAGAATCTTACAAGCAGATCAAAGCCGATCTGGATGTACTGCGTCAATCCGTAGAAAAGTCTGAACTTTGGGTTTACAAGTCGAAAGCCGCGGAAGAGCACGGCAGTAAAAAGAAAAGCAATAAAGACGACGAGGAAGATACCACCACGACGCCTCGCAAACCCAAACCACAACTAACCGACATGGAAAAAAAAAGTACGAACCAAATTCTTGCACTCAAATTTGATTGCTCGTTGAACTCAATTTCTGATACTTTACTCCTACATTTCAGCTGGATCTGCAATCGATTTAGACATTGGACCACCTTTGCACCCGGACCAGGCGGAGGAGTACAAAAAGATCCAACAGATCCTCATAAGAATGAACAAACTCTGCATCCAAGTGCTGCCAGGAGGCCAGGTGAAGCCGCGAAAACACGAGCAGCGGCTGCTGCGCAACGTGGGCGTGCACATCATCGTCCTGGACTTGCTGCAAGTTCCCTACGACTCCAAAGAAGACATCAGGATGATCGAGCTGATGCGCCTTGCTCACGACTTCCTGCAGAACTTTTGCCTCGGCAACCAACAGAATCAAGTTCTGCTGCACAAGCAGCTCGACCTGTTCCTGAACCCAGGTATCCGAGAAGCACAAACGGTGTGCAGTATCTTTCAAGACAACTCGACGCTCTGCAACGAGGTGAGCCCGAAGGTCATTCAGCATTTCGTGCACTGTATCGAGACGCATGGGAAGCACGTGCAGTACTTGAAGTTCCTGCAGACGATCGTGAAAGCGGAAAACCAGTTCATTCGCAAGTGCCAGGAGATGGTCATGCAAGAGGTACGTGGGAGGGGGTGTAAGATTATTGGTTTTTCACGTCTGGTGAATTAATGGTCGCTTGCTTGTAGCTCGTGCAAGCTGGGGAAGATGTGCTGGTGTTTTACAACGACAGAGCTTCGTTTAATCATTTCGTTGAGATGATGAAGAGCGAAAGACACCGTATGGACGAAAGCAGTCCTCTGAAGTTTGTTTCGATTTCATTATCTAGAGAAGAAATTTGTTTCTTGTGTTGAGAGTAGTAAGTTGATACGGAATTGATTTCAGATACCACGTGGAACTGGTTAAATTGTTAGCGTGCTGCACTATGGGGAAGAATGTCAATACCGAAATTAAGTGCCACAGTCTGTTACCACTGGATGACATAGTGGTTATGGTTTCTCATCAGGATTGTATTCCAGAAGTGAGATAATTGTGTTGAGCATTGCATGATTGTAGTATTGAGTTACACAGAGAGGATAATCAAGCGCTTGTTTGCAGGTGAAAGAGGCGTACATCAACTTTTTGAACCACTGTTATATCGACACCGAGGTAGAAATGAAAGAAATCTATACCTCGAATCATATGTGGTCTTTATTCGAGAAGTCCTTCATCGTTGACATGGGAAGAATCGCGTCCGCGACGCAGGACCGACAACACGCTGATATTGCTCTTGAAAATTACGTTACTAATTGTGTGATGAACATAATTACGACATTCTTCAGTAGCCCTTTCTCGGACCAAAGCACCACAGTTCAGGTAACAACCGGAGAATCTTGTTCCGTCATTAAATTATGATTTGAACAAATGGAGCACCATTATTTTTGGTTTCATTTTCCACATGCTATTTATATCACTACGCTATATATGGGAAAATCGATATTGCACATGTTAATTGGATTAATGACACAGTTTTGTGTTTTGGTGAAATTAAAGGGTTGTTTGGTATTTTATTGAAGATTTAAACAAGGTAAATTTACAACTGTTGAATTTCAAGTGTATCTCGTTTTTAAAATATGATCTTAATCTCTTTTGCTATTCGTACGAAGTTCACTGAATACGAGGTAATTTTACTTTACGATAAAGGCAGTTTTGTACAAATCTTAGTTAAAAGGCACCTGGTGAAATATATCGCACTCTAATATGGTATTTCAAGTAAATTGAAATTAAATTGAAATTCTTGTACAAAGTATAGTAAACAGTGTTTTTGGAAGCCAATATTATTCATAAATTTGTCCTTAATTATGGGTATTCAAATGAGATTTTGAAAATGGAACAAATCATCCGTTGAAAATATGCATTAATGTTAATATGTCGATCTGCTAGAAATGATCTATTTAAGTTGAACAATTAATTTCATCTTCGATTTTATGTCTTTGATAAATGCTTTGCATGGAACTCAAATTGCAATAGTGATTTCATTTACCAAGCATATTTCAAACGGAAATGTTGTAATTGGGAATTTCCTTAATTAATTTGTATGACACCTGCACGGAAATGTAACTTATACAAATGACAAATAAGTTGGTTGAATAAACGTTTTGATTATTGGGTTGTCTTAGTTTCTATTTCAAGATCCAATTAATAACCGCTTTAAAATTCGGTAAAAGTTAGAGTATACTCAGTAGAATCAAATTGTATATAGTACAATAATAATCAAATTACCTAATAATATAGACAACTAGAGCAAATCCTACAATGATTGACAAATAATTATTGCAAATCTAATGATATACACATAGACCTATGTTTGCTATACTGCCTACCATGTTTTAAATTTCCCGTAAAAACCCTGGCTAAACGAATTTTCTAGTATCATTAGCTAGAATACCATATGAATTGCAATTTTTCCAACGTAGACATTCTTACACCTTACTTGCATAGAGACTGCTTAGATAAGAGCAATTAAAATAGCTGATTATGGCAAACTAAATTTTACTCAGGTAACGAAAAACTATGTTTAATTACCATTTTGATTAAAAACATTAAACTCAATAAACTGCAAAGCTTCTCTAAAAAAGTCAAATTAAACAAATTAACATACGATCTACTGAAATTTCATATTAATTGTTTCAAGTTTGGAACTGTTTGGTTAATTAATGAATTAATCAATTGATCTCTTTACCATCATATAATTATGATTATGACTAATTATTAATGGTTCTATAATATTGATCTGTTTGTTAAACGTGCCATATAGTGTACAAAGTATAATTGCAGTAATAAGTATTTGAATGGAAATACCTTTTAGGATAATTAGGATAGGTAGTCCCACGTGGTTAAAAATATAAACAATATATTTTGAATATAATTAGATATATGTCGGAATATATTATAAATATGTTTGAAATATATTTCATTTATACAACTTATTGTCGCTTTTCGTATATAATTTTGATATAGAATATATATTCTGTTATATATATATATATGATATATAAAAAATATATTTGTTGAATATGTAATAAATATATATAAATATATACACGTTATATTTAGTCTATTAAGCATATTTCATTTTGATGTTATTTATTTCCACTATTTATGGTTTATTATTGATTTTGTAATTTTCTATCAAGTTGTAACATTAACTTGAACTTGAAACTTGTAAATGACTGAAATATTTGTGACTCAAAATCCGGGGATTCGAAGTCAGATTTTCGTAGTGATAGTCTGACGCCTTTTTATTGATCCGCGAAAATATTTAGCAATCTGAATGTTAATAAGAAACATACGCATAATGTTAAACATATATTTTATTTATAAATGATTTATATTTTTGAATATATATATTATCTGAAGATAAGTATACATCAACGCATATTTTAAAATATATATGAAAATATACAACAAATATATTTTTGTATAATATAAATATATTCTTATACATTATATAAGCAAATAAAAATCTACTCATATAATTCATTACTTAATATAAATGATCAACACATGTCAAATACATTGACAAATATATATGTTTTATTTCTCTTTATATATTCGCAACAAATATGTAAAATGTATATTGACAATATATTTTGGAATATAAAAATGATATAGACATAAATTACAGAAATATCAACTTTTTGAATATATTTGTATATATTTAAAATATAGTCATATATATTTTGCATATATAAAATATATTACAAATATATTTTGAAACATATTTTTGTCCATGTGGGAGGCAAATCACTCATTTAATATCACATCATCCATAAATCATGATTTATGCTTGGGAAATGCTATTTGCATTAGCGGCATGTTTTGTCTTTTTGGCATGCGACGACTGGCCACTGTTGATACATCAACGTGGTTGTACTGGGTCTGTATGGTGATGGGTTCCTATACTAATAGAAACACCTGCACGAAGCGCGGCTTTATTGGAGCTTAAAGGAGTGCAACCGCAACACTGACGGTAGTTTTACTGATAACACTGTAAGTACTTATCGACACGTGTGTAGAGACACAAACCCTAGCACCAGTGCACGGGTGTATATATAAATATATACATATGTGCGCACTCATATATTTATATATATTTGACAACCATACATTTGTTGATAAAGAAAAACAATTGCGCTATTAAAAACACAATTTTCCATCTTAGACCAGACAACCGATATTCGTCCAGTTGCTGCAAGCGGCTTTCAGAGTCTCGCAATGTTCCTGGCTTAACGCAGGCCAGCAGTTTAGTGTGGAAAACTGTATACGAACTCTGTCAGATGTGGGTTAGTATTTGAGCGTGCAATTTTTCTGTTTCGAGAGCCTGCTCTGGTTGACTAATTTGTTCCCTTTTGTTTTGCTAGCAAAAAATCGTGGCATAGCTATCCCAACGGATCTGGAAAGTCAGGTGGCGAACATGTTCAATAAAGCTGCCATGCTGAGCAGGCAAACGAGCAAGTGGCTGCAGGCTGTGAAACAACCGAAGATTGAGCGTAGTCAAAGTCAGGTAGAGCAGAAGAGTTAATTGGATGAGTCATTTAAAAATGTTTGAGTTGGCTTCAATGGAAACTTGTTCTTTCAGCTGATGAGACTGGATCGCAGCATCATCGAGGGTTTGCAAGATATTGTGTCGCTTCTGGAGGAACAACTGAAACCTCTCGTACAGTCGGAGCTTTCACTGCTGGTGGACATCTTATACAGACCTGAACTGCTGTTCCCCCCTAATTCTGAAGCGAAAAAGAGATGTGAAAATGGAGGTTTCATACGTCGGTAAGTTTCTGGTTGAAGATTCTGCTCTTCAGCAATGGATCATTATTTTCAAGCGCTTGCATTCAATTCAGGAAGCTAAGTTTATCTAAGTATCGACGTTATTTTTCAGTCTAATCAAGCGTACCGAGCAACTGCTGGAGGAGAAGGAGGAGAAACTCTGTGTCAAAGTACTTAGGACTTTACAAGAGATGATGGCCATCGATCCCGAGTACGGCGAGAAGGTTGGTACAGGCTTGCCACGTCTCAGCATGTTGTCTTCATTCTGAGAACGTGCAATCGACTTGCGAGTTTCAGGCAGATCGCAGCGAGCCTCTTTAACGGCGTCTGCCATTTTTTTTCTCAACACACGTGTTTACTTTAACGACACACCTCTTTTTGGATTCCGTGTGCAATCATTTGCTACATCATTGACCACACTACATGCGAACACTGAGTGTTGGAGCCGCAAAGCACTTTAGACAACTAGAATGATTTCTGCCAATTTCGTCTGTGAAATTCAATGGCCGATGATTCTTTTGCAATGGAATATCATTTCGAGTTCGTTTTGTTCTTGACTTTTGGTTTGGTTTTTTGTTTCGGTTGTTTGCCATGTTTGTTGACGAGATTCTGGATGCTCGTTAATGAGTAGATGATCACTTGTAGAATAGATTCTTAGGCAAGGATGTTTTCATGCTGCCAATGAAGATCGAGGAAAAGTTAGGAAGATTCGATACCACGACGGAACTCGGGTTGCGTCTTGGATCAGGTTCCCACGAACACTCCGACAGTCGGCACACGATTCAAGATCAACGGGTAAAACGCACGGTAGTTAGAACAATCGCGTAGATGACACTTCTCTAGACCAAAAAAGGACCCTATTTTTTTCAACAATCTTCTCCAGTTCTCGGATTGGCTTTTTAATTACGTCCCTCACTTTATTCAAAGTAGTTTTTTGATCTGACGAAGAGAATTGAAACATATGTTTTTAAATTAACAGCACACAATTAGTGATTATCAAAACGAAAGTTTAATATGTAATTATTTTGTCCAAAGTGAAAATAAGAATTTGAAGGTGCAATAATTTAATATACCTACTTTATTTCTCTTAGTTATATCAATGACACGCTAATCGTTTCTGTGATTTTAATGCTGCATGAACGCTTTTTATTGCATGTTTTCAAGCTACAGTTATATTCCTTACCATCAAAATGTCTTTATTCTAGGGTTTACTTATAGGTTTGAATTTCATTTGTTAACAAAATTGAATTATGAATATTAAACTGTAAATAATCCACGGTATTGTAACTGAATTTCAACTGCTCACGTTTATGGCAGCTTCGTCATCTTGACGAATATTTGTCGACGTAATTTTTGACTCATCTAATTGGATATATACGATTAACTGAATGTTTAGAAACATGATGTACCAATACGACAAGCTTTTGTCAGTCTAATTGTGAAGTGTAGTTATTATATCATCTTATTGTTTTATTCAATTTTGAAACTACTATTTTGCCATTTAACAATTAGTAGTCAAACCGTAAAAATAGACTCAACAGATTTCAGACAAAGTTGTATGGTTATGAGATTTCTTGCCTTCTGAAGTATGCTTTGATCTTCTACGATATTATGAATTGTCAATTTCTTCTCTATCTTATTTTTTCATTATTGCTCTCTTTAATAGTCAAAGATCTACCTAACTATACTACCTTATTATATCAGCATTTTGGAATCGTCTTTTTATTCAATATATTAATTACAAAATTGACCGCACTCTCTCCCAGTTGTAACAACAAGTGAAGTAACTCGAACTAGTAATTACTGACACCCTTATAAATAGAGTATAGCTATACACCCGTAAAAATGTATATATAAATATGTATTGGTACATCAGAATTAAAACTGTATTTGCCAGTCAGTGACGTAACATTTGCTTCTGCAGGGAGACGTGTTGAGGAAAATCCTTCTGGAGCGTTATTTTGGCAAATCGATCCTGGGTCCCGATTCCGTCGAGATCAGCGTTCCACGCACAACTGCTATTATGCATGGACCTGGAGGTACAGAAATTTGATCATAAATTACGTTTGTCAATAAATAAATTGTACGAGAAAATAAATTTAACCTGAACAATTCAGCGAAAATACTAAGTCGAGCTGGCCGCACACTGCACGAAGTACAAAGTCATCTGGATCGCGAAGGAGCTTCTGATCTTGTGGTGGAGCTGGTGATAAAAAGTGTACACTCGCCGAGCATATTCGTCGAGGCAGTGGAGCTGGGTATCGCTTTATTGGAAGGCGGAAATCCAATAATACAAAAAAGCATGTACACCAAACTCATGGCTGGAGATTTAAGCCAATCATTTTTCAAGGTGAGCAGAAATGGCGTTTTATTTAATGCTCATTTTTCACAACTAATGAACTATGATTTCAGGTGTTCTTTGATAAAATGAAAGACGCGCAACAGGAAATTAAGTCTACTGTAACTGTAAACACTTCTGACATTGCAACGAAAGCTAACGAAGACAAAGATCCTGGTTTGCCGTTGGAAAAGTCCAGTGGGAAGAAACGAATATCAGGTATGAACTTGTTTTGTTGTAACCTTAGAAGAATGTCCAAAAACATGTCCAGAAAATGTATGATTTTGAATGACCAGGGCACTGTTTAGGAAAAGCTAATATCATGACTGATGAGCTGCGCGAGGAAATCAACCAAGCCGCCATAACCACTTCTCAAGTGTACGCCAGTGTGCGAAACTTGCAGTCTGGCGAAGATGTTCAGAACAACGCCGCTCTTGGCTCTGCCTTGGAGGATATGATAGCTGAGAAACTAGAGAAACATCGCTCGGGAAATGAACAAGAAGAGGGCAAACTCAGCTCCAAGGTTCTCGTCATGCAACCAATTTTGCGTTTCCTGCAGCTGCTTTGCGAGAATCATAATCGCGATTTACAGGTGCCGTTTAATTTGAAGTCAATCAACCAGTCCAAGTATCTTGAATAACATATTTTTTCTTTCAGAATTTCCTTCGAAATCAGAATAATAAGACAAACTTCAATTTGGTCTCCGAAACCCTCATGTTCTTGGACTGCATTTGTGGCTCGACCACTGGTGGACTTGGACTGCTGGGGCTGTATATAAATGAAAATAACGTATCTTTGATAAATCAGACTTTAGAAACTCTAACCGAGTATTGCCAAGGACCCTGTCACGATAATCAAAATTGCATCGCGACGCATGAGTCGAATGGTTTGGACATCATTACGGCTTTGATTCTCAACGATATCAATCCTCTGGGCAAAACGCGCATGGATTTGGTGTTGGAATTGAAAAATAACGCCAGCAAACTTTTACTGGCTATTATGGAAAGTAGAGGAGACAGCGAAAATGCGGAGAGAATCCTCTACAATATGAATCCGAAACAGTTGGTAGATGTCGCTTGCACTGCATTCCACCAAGAGATTTTGGACGATGACAATGACGTCGATGATTCATCTACTAGTGACGACGATGGAGTTTCCCCTAAAGAAGTGAGTGCGAAATGTTCAGGTCTTGATTTGAAATGAAACTTTATCCAGACATTGAATTTACTTTTTTATCCAGGTAGGACATAATATTTATATTCTGTGCCATCAACTGGCTCAACACAATAAAGAACTTGCTTTAATGCTAAAACCGTCTGAACAAAATACGGCTGATCCTAAGATAAACAAAGCTTTGCAGTATTACGCTTCTCATACTGCCCAGATTGAGGTCGGTTCAAATCCTTTTGAATAGTTTATGTAATGTTTGCTCATCTATTTTCTTATCAATTTGACTTACTCTTTCAGATTGTTAGACACGATAGAACTCTTGAACAAATTGTCTTCCCAATACCTGAAATATGTGAACTTATAACTGAAGATACCAAAATAAGAGTTTTGAATACCGCCGAAAGAGACGATCAGGGGTCAAAGGTTTCTGACTTCTTCGAAAGAACCGAGGACATGTTTAATGAAATGAAGTGGCAAAAAAAATTAAGAGGTAATTTGTTTGTGCGATTAGTTTGAAATGAATACAAAATGTGAAACTTTGAAATAAATTATAAAATGCAAATCATGATTTTCAGGACAACCATTGCTATTTTGGGTTAGCAGTTACCTTTCTTTATGGAGCAATATTTTGTTCCACTGCGCCGTACTTATCAACTGCATAGTTGCATTTTTTTATCCTTTCTCGAACTCGGTTCCTCGTAAGTTTTCGTTACAACTCGTGCAATACAATACCAACTAAATGTCGAAGGAATTTAACCAGCATTTTTTCAACAGAACTTGGAATACATTTTTCTGGCTTCATTTGGACTAGTATGATTGCATCGTTTGCCATTTTTGTTACTCTACCCGGAGAATCTGGAGTGCGAGCTTTTGCGGTTTCGACGATTTTAAGAATGATATTTTCCTTAGGACCAGAACCTACGTTGTATTTACTCGGATTTACAACCGTACGTGATAACAAATTTGTACAGCTTGTCAACAAATTTTCGTGTAGTTACAAGTGATGAAAATAACTGCTCATTATTTTCAGGTTTTAGTCAAAGTTATACATTTGATATCCATAATCGGTAATCAGGGAACTTTAACGAAAAGCATCAAGCAAATAGTTACTAACGTCGAGTTATTGTATCATCTAAGTTATCTTGTGTTCTGCATGCTTGGAATATTTATGCATCCATTTTTCTACTCCGTTTTGGTAAGTGTAAATGATTTAATTTCATATTTATCGATCACCCAGATGGATTTAAAAAAACATCCTTGTTTCAGCTCTTCGACGTGGTTTATCGAGAGGAAACGTTGCTCAATGTGATTCGTTCAGTCACTAGAAATGGCCGTTCTATTATATTAACGGCTGTACTAGCACTCATTTTAGTTTATATGTTTTCAATAATAGGATTCATGTTCTTTAAAGATGACTTTCTGGTTAGCGTTGATAACGATGGTACGTAACTTCATACTTCTATATCGATGTTTTTTCACAAAATGATACTTTTCTTATCAATCAGAATTTTATTAATTGTCATTACATAGTCGTTGAAACAAATCGTTAATTCAAAAACATCGATATTTTACATTTACGATTACGATATCAAATTAATGATTTAGCTGCACGAACAGAGGTAGAAGCAATACAATCGTGTGACGCTGAAACTGGCGACTGCAACGACACTGAAACTATTTCTAATTATGTCCATCAAGGTAATTTTTGAAACGTCTTTCTTTAGATTATATATAATTATGTATGCACTGTTCTTCATATATGCGATTATAAAAGTAAATGAGTTTTTCTTACGAGTGTATTTGTAACGGAATTGAAATTATTTTGTAATATTTTAGTTAACGAGCAAGAAAGAAGGAGTGCCAAACTTGTTAATGTTGGCGGCGAATTCAAAGAGCGAGCTTGCGATTCTTTGATGATGTGCATAGTCACCACGATGAATCAAGGTTTACGGAACGGCGGAGGAATCGGCGATATTTTGAGAGCGCCGTCTAGCAACGTAAGATTATTGCTTTCATTTGCTATCAATTTGAAATAGTTATTTTTGTGCTCTTTTCGAAATTGTATCTTTGAAACCGAAATAACTTTTTCAGGAGCCGCTGTTCGTTGCGAGAGTTATTTACGATCTGCTATTCTTCTTCATCGTCATCATTATCGTTCTGAATCTAATTTTCGGTGTCATCATCGACACCTTCGCTGATCTCAGATCTGAAAAGCAACAAAAGGAGTTGATTCTCAAAAACACGTGTTTTATTTGTGGTAAGTAAAAGCAATATGAATCTCGTATGTAAATGAACGCTGCGCTATTCATCCCGATTAATTTGACATTGACAATTTTACCGCATGGAATGTTAATATTCCTAAAGTTAAAAATTGAATTCAAAATGGCAAACGATATATGTAAATAACTTCAGTAATTACTTTTGTTGTATCAATAAAGGGACCAACTATAAGTTACGTAAGTATTTTTCAAAGAAATTGATCCACTTCACCTGTCCTGTTAAATCCTATTTATCGACAATGTTCAAAACCCTTTTCCCATGCCAGTCTTACGTAAGTTTGAAACATTTTATGTGCGAGATGTTGAATATTCAAATCGACTTTGAATGTACAAATCATCTGCAAAAAATATGTCGCAACATCAATGCTAATGGATGAACACTGATATTTACGTAAGACATAGATGTGGCCACGTGCATAAAATTGGTGTGATCACTTTTTCTTCTTTTGAGACACTTACGTAATTTATAGATGGACCCCGTGCAGTAAATTTGTATAAACATAATATAAATACACCATTGACTGTGATTTTTTACTCAATATATTTTGCTACTAAATATCTATCAATATTTCAACTAGCATTCACTAAGCTGAATCGAAATTGAATAAACAAGTAGTTTGCATTTCATTCCCAAGGCTTGAACAGATCTGCGTTTGACAACAAGACAGTGTCGTTCGAGGAACACGTGAAAAATGAACACAATATGTGGCACTACCTGTATTTCATAGTGCTAGTCAAGGTCAAAGATCCAACCGAATTTACCGGACCCGAGTCGTATGTTTATGCCATGGTGAAGGTAAGAGTTCGTAGAGCTTGCAAAGTTCATGCGTTCCTTCAAATCTTTAAGCTCTATGTACTTTCACAGGACCGAAACTTGGAGTGGTTCCCGAGACTCAGAGCCAAGTCTCTGGCTGCAGACGAGGGCGAAGGCGAACAAGTCGAACTCAGAAGCTTGCAATCGCAACTCGAGACCACTCAACAACTAGCCAAGTGTTTGTCACAGCAACTTATGGAACTTCGCGATCAGGTATACTTCTATGTTTTTCGATCATGTTGTATTATCATTTCTGAACAGCTCCTTTCCCACTTTTATTCTTTCTCTTTTCCCAACACACATTTTACACTCGACCAACATCTTGTGAACTTGACCAGTTGGCAATGATTCTTCTCCATGCTTGCAGATGACTGAACAGCGCAAACAAAAGCAGCGCCTTGGATTGCTGAATTCCGCGACGGCGTTTATGCAGAATGCTGCTTCTTAAAAGTTTCATTTCATTCAGCTGGTGAAACGTTCGGATCTTTTAAACTGACATCCAATTTGACAATTAATGTGAACAAACGTGAGCTCATGTAAAATCATATCCACCACTGATATTTTGTAACGTTTACATTCTAGTCGAATCACACGCCTTACAAAGTTGAAATCGTCAATTTCTTTCGCAATTACATCAAGTTCCCTGAGCAGTGTTGCGCAGAATACTCCGAAGCATAAAATGCTTCTGCAGAATGGAGGAGCACTGATATTGATTTTTATTCCGATACGAGGATGCAAAAACAATTTCAATATGTCTGTCGACACAAATTCGAAGTGCAATTTGTTTGTATACAGTTCAATTTACTTTGTACATTATTCGTTCACAATTGTTTGGATCGTTGATGTTTTTGAAAATGTGGTGCTTCGTTTTGAGATATGCAAATTGGTTGTACTATTGTTCAAGCATAAAATGTATTGATTGTTATTCATTGTTACAGCGTTGCGTTGGTATAATTTAATACAATGGAAAGAGAAATAAGTTAGTACAAAATCTAGAAAGCTATTTTTCAAAACGTGTATAAATGAGTGGCAGAATGAAATGAGGTTGAAAAGTCATTTTTGGACGTAAATTTTGACAAGGCGATGTTTTAATTGGTCAAAAGTTTGTTATGATTTCAAATTGTATTCCGATCTAATTCGTTATCGACCAATGTGACGCTTTAATGGCATATTTATCGTTAATAGTAAGAAATAACAATAATATTAATAATAATGATAATATTATATGAAAATAATAAATAGCAATAGAGGCAACAGAATTGTTATTAACTCAAATACTGACATTCAAAATCAATAAATCATAAGAATGTCTCTGCGTGGAAAAGTCTAATGTTTGGTTTAATGAATGTACGATTCAAATGCAATTTTTGTATTAAAGAGTTGATCATTAAAATGAATTTTTAAGAAAACGTCGATTATGTAATTCTAACTTTGAATTCAAAATCAAATCAATAATGAATCTAAATATTAGGTACATCAAATCTATATAGATTACATATCCCTGTTAATACAGTGCAATCAAGAGTTACAAAATATACCTTAAGAATAGGGACCCATAGACTTTGATCTATAAACGGCGTTTTTACCAGTGATTCCTAGATGCAATCATATATGAGCAAATGTCATATATAATTTTATATATCAATACAAAGTGAAGAAACAACTCGTTTTCAAGTTTTTCTTGGTCTTAGTATCTCGAAATTGAGTAATAATACAGATAACACGTTCACAATTTCTGACTCGGAGCTTTCAAGCCGAAAAGGTAAATAGGGTCTCTCGTATGGAGAAGCAAAGACTGTAAATAGGCATTGATGAGTCGATAAAGTGCATGAAATGTGTCGCGCATTGAGAGTCGTTCGCTCCCGAACAAATTGCTGAATTTTCTTGTCGGTTTCAAATCGAACTGTTGTTAACTTTTAAATGTCAAACGACGATCATGTTTTCATCATTTTCCCATCTCAACGTTTTCGGTAATATTGGTGTTATGTATTGGATAACTGTACATGTATAGAGCAACCGCAAGTTGACCATAATTCGTTGGGTGTGAAGTCCTGATTAGGGATATAGATCACGTGTAGATCACTTTAACAATCTTTATCCGTTCGACTCGGTCGGGCGAATGTATGAAACTGAATTTATAAAACTTTCACTGTGAATAGGAGAGGCGACAGATCTAGTATGTAAATACGCCAAATTATTGAATCGTCTCTACTTGTTTAGAATCGCTTTGTGTCAAATGATAAGATTACTGTCTGACAAACCAATCAGTTCTTTTTATCCACGATTTTGTGATTTATACTTATTGATATTTTCTTATACCAATTCCGTTAAATTTTGATTCTAGAGTTTAATATTAAGGCGTCAATTTGCATTTGTAATTTTGATTAATGTATTAAATAAGTATGGTCATGTTTTGATTGTTAAAATATACATTATGAAAACGTTCGTTGGCAATTTTCTTTCTCCCAACGCAATCGAGCAAACTTCAGGAACTGATAAACTGATGCTGTTTTTTCATATAAAATGACATTCGTTTATTTACAACGCATTACATATATCTCGCTAAAATAAAATATGCTGGTTTGTTTTTACATTTAGAATTTATTTACAAAAGTGCTTTTCATTTGCAAAACGATATTATAAACTTTATAATATAATGTTTTACATTACTGGCATATATTACTATCTCATATATCTATATTCAAGGAACAACAGATATGTGCATACTAGAACATCCGAAGTTAGTTTCGTATATGGAAGATCAGACGTAAAAACATGTTTAAACAATTTTCATAAAATATCTAACATTCATACTTTGTCATTGTAAAATACTATTTTGATTCGCATTTGCTCTGTCGTCAAATTAAACTGCTGTTTCGAATAAACTAATAAACTTACAATTTATTATTTTCATCGATCTAACTTATTTTACATTGGATCTGCAAGTCATTAAACGCGACCATAAATTAGAAATCAAACGAAACAAATTATGAGTGTATCAACTCATTAGAAAACATAGTTTAATTTTGAGCCTTATAAATATATTTGGACCTCATTTTTGGACCTCATTTTTGGACCTACGTTTAGACCACTGGAACGTTATTAATCATTAATCCGTCCGTCAAATTTCATGTAAGATTCTATAAAAATACTATTCATTTTCAAAGACGTGTAGTCAATCGATATAAACAATCGATTTTGCCCGTAAAAATCTAATAAGCGACGAATTCGAATTCCTCGATTGTACATTTAGTTTGAAGTGAGCTTAGAAATGTATAATACTATAAATTATAAAAATACGCGTCAATTTCATCGAATGCGAACGCTCGCGTGAATATTTACAATGATTTCAGTGGGAAGATCAGTGAGATTGCAGAAAGTGTTTGTGGCACGTGACAATTATCAGTCCATCAAAAAGTTTACATGTACTTGTAATGGAATATAAAATGATCAAAGTCGCAACATTACTCTATCAATTTGTATCATATGTAAAACTTAACAAACGTTAAATCCACTTAACCGTAAACATCATTTATTGCATTTCATAAACCTTACGTGTCATATATCACACTTGATTGTTTTAACGCGCGCAATTTGTACACTTTTCAAACAAAAGTTTGTTCTACTGTCGACTAATTTCAATAAATACGTTTGATTGATTTCAGTGCATGCGTGGTGACGTAATGATATGGAATAAATCTATTTGTACAACGCTTAATAATGTTGGCAGTCGTGATGCAGCGCATCTTCTTGTCATGGATTTAGGAAGATTCACCTGTTTTCGTGAAAACATAATTAAGTCGAAACTCGATATCCGAATATTACCTAAATGATCCAACAAAACTAACAATTATTTTCACCACATAAATATGAGGATGTCTCGTCTCGAAAGTCGATAAATAGCTTAAGTCTTGAGAAATAAATATATCTTGCAATTAGCGAGATGAAATGACTTTACAAGGTGAACAAATTCGCAGTGGATCTGTAACTCGAGAACAACTTCAAGATCCACTGACCCTGACGGTGTCAGAGTTGATGTTTGTATAGGTTACAATGTTCTCGTTATTGTCATCAACGTTAGGCGTTTGTCGCAACAGATTCAACAGCGCGCTGTTGATGACCAAAGGTATATTAGCTTTGCCGTTTTGCAGGCCCGCGTGGCTCTTCATGGCCTTCGGCAGTGTATTCTTCGTCTGCCCGACGTCGCCCGACACTTCGTCCGTTATGTTGGCCAATGGCAGCGTATTGTGCGAGTTGATGAGCGACGAGCTGGGCCTGGTAGACGGGGCCAGACTCGTGGACGAGCTGATGGAGCTACTCTTGGCTTCGAGGCTGGTCTCCGAGCCTCGCTCGCCAATTACATTCTTCTTGTATCTTCGCCAGTCGCTAAGAGACGTCAAAGAATCTCTATTGAACGTCGGTTTCGAACTCGGGTTCGCCGTCTTAAGATTATCCAAGGTTTTACATTTTTTACCTATACTGTATATAGAAGTGCGCTTGCACTCAAGCAGGTCCAAGCTGGTGATCGAGGACCGCTTGAGTTTGATCTTTTTATCTTCAGCACCCGGCTGTTCGAAATCTTCGAGATCCAGTTTGGTCGGACTCGGACTGTCGGTTTTGTCAGCTTCCTCGGCCTTCGACTTGGCGAGGGTCGGGTAACATATCGACCGGGGCACTTCGTAGCCATTTATCGGGTTCGCCAGAGCGAGGAACTCTTCGTTGTCTGCCAGGAGTTCCAGGTACTTGGGTACTTCGACAGTCTGCAGCACTGCTGTGGTTGCTTGAGAGTCGTGCAGAAAAGGCTGGAGGTCACGACTTCCTTCCGAGCTGCTGGACTTGAACGAGTTGCCTGCAAAAATGAAGAGTAGTATAGAGAGAGACCTCTGGTGGAGAGCAAGTGAATCAGATAAAACTGGACTACATTAAACATTGGCACAATTTTGGAAGGCATACCTGAATTATGATTTTGATTCTCGTCGGCAAAGTAAGCCATGTTAGACACGCCTGCAAGCACAAGCCATGCAATGGTCAATTTTCGTCGACAAAGCATTGTACTTTGTAATTATATTGTAGATGTAAAATGATCAGCTACAGTAACATGCGAATATGTTTCAGAGGGACAATGCGTATACACAATTGAATATTTCAAGTTGAATTATTAAATACTGGACAAATGACTGGGGACATGCCAAGTTCATATTAAGATAATGACAGACTTTACAGACACGTGAAATTACCTCTCCGAGCTAAATAGTGTCCCGCATGAACAGGGCTTAGAATGACATCTTCTGTGTTCTTACGCAGATTGATTATGCGTTCTAGAATAACTTTAAAACTAGGTCGAGCTTCTGCAGCGCTCCAGCATTGTAACATTAACTGATGAAGCGCTGGAGGGCAGTTCAGAGGCTTCAGAAGTCTGCCACCAGCTCGTACATGGTGTAAAACTTCAAGATTCGTTCTTGCTGGGTATGGCTGTTGACCAAGTGACGTGATTTCCCACATTAGAACACCGAATGCCCACACGTCACTCTGCGACGTGAAAACTCCATCCACTAATGACTCTGGCGCCATCCATCTTACGGGTAGCAAACCTTCCCCTTCCTGTTAAGAGAACAATTTCATTGCATTTATTTTATACTGATTTCGATGCAAATACCTTTACATATAGATGTTTATGTTAAAACAAATATGCAGTATTATATATGCTTATATTAGCTTTAGATATATTTTGATTATAAATAACATTTGTCCATATTTATATTAACACATTAAACTCTAAATCAGTTTTAAATCATTCAAATTATTACCTTTCTATAATAATCATTTTTGTAAATATCCCTGGCAAGACCAAAGTCTCCAATTTTGACGACTCTATTTTCTCGATCACGGGCGGAAACTAGACAATTCCTGCAGGCTAAATCACGATGAACGAAGTGCAGCTCTTCCAAGTAGTGACAACCACGAGCAACATCTTCGCACATGGCTAACAAGTCTTGCAATCTTAGGGCATTAGGGGCGTTCGGTGCCAGCGAGCGACTCGCTCGCAGATAACTTAATAGGTCTCCCGCTTCCATCAATTCAAGAACCAGCAATGGTGGGTCGGTATCCAGACATACACCGAGTAAACGAAGCACGTGCTTGTGTCGGAAGTGGCTCATCAGTCTGGCTTCTTGCAGGAATTCCGTTTTTTCTTGCGCCGTCGCACATTTGCGCAACGTTTTTATGGCCACAGGTGTGATACCTGGGCCATCCAAATCTTTAGCGTTACCTTGAAATACCTGGACAAATATTGAATCAGAATTTAAGTTTGAAATCAAATCAGAAATTTAATACAAAATCCAAAGTTAAAAGGAAATACTTACTTCTCCAAAAGCACCGCTACCCAAAAATTTGGCCAGAGTTATTTGGTCTCTTCGTATTTTCGGCAGCATGGAATCATCGGAATCGTTTTGTATCGCAGAAGCGTAAAGGGCGTTTGATTGTACAAAGTTTCCTCGTGGTATTTCTCGTAGAGTCGCTAGTTCGACGTCGGAAATTATTGGATTGAGAATGGTTTTTTTGTCTTCTTTGCGTCTTTTATAAACTGTAAAAAATGACAAGATAAGTACGTGCTTTTTAATGTTGATAGAGTGTTTAATTTAGGAACAAAAATGATATTTACGACAGAGGATGTAGCAGAAGCAGAGAAGCATTATTGCAATGACAGGGACACTGAGTCCGAGAGTTAAGCCTAGATGTTGTTGTGTAGCTATGATTGTGCCGTTGTTATCAGCAAGATCTATGACAGCACTGACTTTACTCCAGCTCCCAAAACCGTATGCATTTCTGGCTTGAACTCGAAACTGGTATTTATGATTCATGTCACCAAGGATTATCCAATAGTTATCTGTCCCATTGTAAAGCAGAATCCACTGTTCACTTTGATTAATGTTGCTTTTCTGATTCTCTGAGTCTTCGAATAGTTTGCCTTCTAAACGATACAGTGTTATCTGTGAACCATGTGCTTGCGCTGGTTCCCAGTTCAACTGATAAACTGAATTTCTGAGTTTGGTCACTACAGGTGTGCCTGGAGCACTTGGTACATCGCCTGAAAATAAATGTGATTGTTAATACCAAATGGATTAAATCATTGAAAATTACCCAATTATGCTGACTTACCCAAAGTTTGAAAAGTGAACTTTCCGTCATCTGGCCATATGAAAGGTTCACCGTAATTCCTGTACTTCAGTAGGAATCGGAATTTATAGAGAGATTTGGAGTGTAAATTTTGCAAGAAGAAGTCGACTTTGTTTTCTTTTTGACTAAAATTTGAAGCCAGCTGCCACTTCTCCACTCCTACCATAGTGTAATGTAAAGCATATGCCGTGATGAACTCTTCTTGTAAGATCCAGGATAAGTTCATTGTACTGACCGTCGCATTGGTTAGTGTCAAATTGTTAGGTTCTGGAAACATTTTTAATGCTTGCTCTTCACTTTCACTATAAGTGTCATTGAACTGCGCAGGATATGCTCGGACGTAGACTAGATATTCCTGACCAGGTAGCAGTGAGTTGAGCATAGCTGAGAAGCGGCCATCTTTTGGTCTTTCAGTGTGTTTGATCAATTGTTCTGCTTTGGGTCTAACGCCATTGACAAGTCGCACTGATCGCCAGTGGACTTCATAACGAACAGCTTCTGCGTTCAGGATCTTAGGAGGCATCCAATGAACTGCTGCTAGTGTGGGTGTTAATGGTTGGACAGTAACATTTTCTGGCTTGGTTGGTGCTCCAGCCCCAGTTCTTAATATCACTGAGGTGGAATCTTGAGTCAGATAATCTGTCTCAACGTAGTAATTACTTAAAGCTAATGAGAACTTGTACTTAGTGAAAGGCTTCAGGTTGTCGATTTTCGTTTCAGTAGAGTAAGTTTTTATCTTTAGTCTTGAATCTGTATCACAGTTATTTGGATTGTCTTCTATGCACGAAGTCACATAAATAGTATACAAAGTTGCTGGAAGATTAAATTTCGCACAACCAAATTGGGGAACTGGATCAGGTAATTTGATGGTTATACTATTAGAAGTTTTAGAAATTTCTTCAACCTTGTAAGGTATTTGGTAAGGTGTCAGGCATTCGGAACTTGGATAAGGTTGAAGAGACTTTCCAATGGCTCTAATAGAACGAGCATTTTTCATTGTGGACTCTTGTATGTTGTTTTCATAGGTGTATATTTTGTTCATATTGTAAATTGCATCTCTCTGTGGATCGGACCAGTATATATAGAC
Source organism: Psix sp. ZL-2020 (assembly GCA_022817045.1). Classification (NCBI taxonomy): domain Eukaryota; kingdom Metazoa; phylum Arthropoda; class Insecta; order Hymenoptera; family Scelionidae; genus Psix; species Psix sp. ZL-2020. The sequence goes on from JABFQD010000159.1 coordinate 28,094, forward strand.
TTGGTCCACAGTCAATGAAGTGGGTGGAAGACCTTTGTTGTCGTCAGCGGATAGAATTAAATTACATACACATCCGTCTAAATCAGCGATATGAAGATTTCCTTCCAAAGACACCCAGTACAACACCAGATTCTGGGGGTCAGTATTGTCCACGGTTATAACTGGACGCACTGGTGAGTGGTATGGACAGGAACAATCTTCAATGTGATTGAAAAAAGGGTTAATATTCTCTCCAAACAAGTCCGATTGCATTATTACACCGCGATCATCCTTTGTCAATTCTATCCAGTACAATGATCTGTAATACCAAATTATATTTTGTAAGTGAATGTTTCATTTATTCAAAATCACTATCCTTTCTGGAACACGATACTTACCCTGTTAGAGGAGATACATCCAAGTTCACTACTTTTCTACTTTGAGTGACAATCACTTTATATTGTAATGAACCAGCTTCCCATGCAGTCAAATCAAGCTTAACTATATAATTTCCACTTGATTCCTTGTAACTCGATTCAGTCCAAAAGAGGCTCCTCGAAACCCAGTCGACGCACAAGCTATGCGCGGTGTTGTTTAGCGTCAGTATTTTTGACGCATTAAAGCCATTTATATCTGACGTCACCAACTCTTGCAATTCGTTGATCCAGTAAATTTTATTTTCAATAGCCAAATATGTAACTTCAATTGCTATATGCCTTGTTACTGTATATTCATCTTTCCTGTCTAGATCTAGAATTCGTACCGAATCACCTGCAGCTACAAGTAATTGTGGCAGCGGATGTTCATATCCGGTGTTCACTTGAATAGTATTAGTAAAGGGTCCAGCGCCGACTTTAGTGTACGCTTGAACTTGAAAATAGTAGGTCATATTTGGAATCAGATCATGCACAGTGTATTCCAGTTTTGTAATTGGGACATTCATAGCATCGCAAATGCGAATTTCAGCGTTACTTGCAATATACCAACATTGGACCGCATAGCCTTGTATTAATCCGTTTGTAAATTCAGGGGGATCCCACCTGATGAATGAAATCATGATAAATACTATTTTTTTATTATCAATAGTTGGCTGTTATCATGTACTTCATAAAAAAATTACACACTTACCGAAAAATAGAATAAATGTCCATTTTTTCATTCACGGGGTTTCTCTGGTATTCAATAAAAGCTCTAGGATTAGTTGGCTGACTAGGTACACTTTGAGGCGATCTTAAAATTTTGCGAGAATGATGTGCAGCTTCCCAATAGGTAAAAGCTTTGATGCTAACTTCGAGTACAGAGTATGGTAATATTTGTTCGGAATTATTATACGGGATAGTTGTTTCAGTTGTGATTTCAGGGTTAGAATTAGTATTTATGTAATCAGCAAATTTGACTTCGTAAAATACTGTTCCGTAGTTGATATTATCCACCGGGTCCCAAGAAATGTTGAAACTTCTCCAACTACCTTCAACTCTGATACTATTTACATCCACCACATTTGGCCTAACCTTAATAGTTTCCGATGTTAAATTATTGGGATATCGGTGTAATGCTGGGTCCATTATTGCTACCATATGGAGTCCAGATAACGTGATTCCATTAATTACAGCTGTATTCTGACCAGATAAATCGCCTATTACAGCGTTTTGATCGTCTTGGAGCCACAAAAGGTGTTGCGAAAAATAGCACAGCGGTCCCTGAATATTTGGATGTTGAAGTGTTGACATCTAAACAAATTCGTTGGTGTTCTTATTCATTTATAAGTATTCAGTAATTATATTAAATCGAATAATTTCGTTGAAACTCACTTTTTCAGCAATTATTTTGTGTTTTGTTGGTATTTTTTCTGACGTGGGAGCCCGATACACAATGGAACCGCTCTCGTAACTTCTGACAATCCAATATACGTAACGATTTTCTGTGTCTAAAGTTAGTCCCATAACTTGCTTTCCATTAAATATTTCATCGGAATGATAATATCGACGGTCTTGACCATTTAATCTGGCTACTTCTACTGCGTGTCCCGTTGACCAGTATAAATAAGCTTCTACCGAGTCAATTAGTAGTTCTTTCACAATCGCTAATATTGACATTGGTTCTTGCTGAGATCCATTTAAATTTGCTCTTGTAATCTGCAAAATTGAATACATGTTGCATAATCTAATACATGTACACTATTTCGAAATTCAAATGTAAAGTAGATTGAGAAATGTTTCTCTTTAAAATAACAGTAATATTAATTATCTAATGTGATAATTTTTTCAACAGTTACTAATAAAATAATTATAAGTAATAACTTAATCTTACAATTTGTTGCTTTGGATTAGCCCAGTACAGTTTTTTTGAAATCCAATCTACTGCGACGCTGCCGACTGAGTGTATATTCAATTTGGTTTTCTTATGACTGGTCATGTTATACTGATAAAGAGCTGAGTTATTACCTACTAGATATAGAACATCTTTAAACCAACTAACATCAACTATGTGATATTCATTCTCGTTATCTTTTAAACTAGCTTTATAAATCAAAGTGTCTATGTTTTCACCAGTCAAATCACTTTTCAGCAAACCTTCGTTAGAAGACCAAAGAATACTTCCGTAAAGTCCACCCCTGGTAAAAATATGTATATATGATAATAAATAAATAAATAAATAAATAAATGAATAAAAATAAATAAATAAATACAGTTATATATGTTTATTGGCAAATGAAATGACACAAACCTGAGCGTTCGCCCACGAAATTCACTTGACCAAGGTCCTCGACCTGCAGATGTGTACGCAGCTGCTTTAATTAAATATCCGGAACGTTCTCGTAAATGGTAAACAGTATATGTAGATCCAGAAATGTTTGTATGATGAATAGTTTCGCCAGTGGACTCATCGCGTATTTCTAATTGGTAATTCCAATTCTGCCATGCTCCTTTTCCTTGACCACCTAACAAATGTGGAGCTTGCCACGAAACTTTGGCACGTTCAGCTCCTAATACTGCTTGTACGCCAATTGGAGGATTCACAGGCACAGGAATGGGTTGACTTGCATCCATTAACACGTTTACGCTTACGAATGATCCATCTGATCTATCTGGATAAGCATTGTGAAAATATCTATTTTGACCAGAATGGTATCCTTCAGTCAATACTTCATCTCCGTTGGTCCAGTAAAACAATCCATTCGCCATAGCCAGAGATACGACGTTTTTAAATTTGGGCTGTTGCGTATTTGCTCGTAAATCTATTACTTCTCTTCCATCTAAGGATACCGACAGAACTGTATTTTTTACATGATGAGGAACTAATAATCGAAAGTTAGTGTGGTCTACAGTGAAAGCACCCAAGTTAGCATCCTCCAGTATGAGGTAGGGTTGGACCTAGAAAATAATAATTATTGACGCGTTTTTTTCTCTTTTTTCCTCTATGTAAAAATTATTATTATTAAATAGTTATTATTAAACAAACCTCGTGCTTGATTCCATTATTGAAGCCTTCAAGGTCCAATCTGTAGAGTCCACCTCTGGTCACCCAAAAGAGGTAGCCGTTATAAGGATCTACTTCTATATGCGAGGGTCGGGTGAGAAATACAGCCATGGCTACTCTCAATTCACGCCCATCCAAGTTGCATCTGGCTAATTGCCAAACAGTAGTTGCATGCTTTACTTCGCCCAAAACATACAGGTGTGAATTCAGCCAATCTACAGATAAACTGAGTGGCTTGAAATTCGTTTGATTAGAGTTTAGAACCATAATGGGAGGGGTTGATTTCATAATTGACATTCGGTATACGTGGCCTGTGGAATCAGAAATGAATAGTTCGGCTGTGGCGACATGCACTGCCACTCCCCGTATGGTGCTCGTCGTTCTGTAAACGACGCTTGGTTCGTCTAGCATGTCTGCTCCTTGTTTGATAACTTCGTGCTCCCCTCCGAGAATCAGTATGGGTTGCTGTGTGTCCTTGACTAAAAACAAGATTCACCTGATTAACTTTGTCTCTTTTAGTTTTTGTGCAAATCAAATGTGCAATGATTACCAGCAGGTTCAGGAGTCGTGGCAATGTATTTGACAGCAGGTGGACCTTCCCCTACGCCATTTCTCATGGTGAGGCTGATTGAGTAATTGATATTTGGTTTCAGATTTTGGAACATGTAATGATCAGTGTTTTCCGAAGCCGGGATATCCTGGATAAAACACAATATCATTGAATTGGGGTACCCCTCGATAGTCACATTTTGAAACCCTGCATGCCATTTTGGTAATTCGATTCAATTGAAATGGATGCTGGATGAAAACAGGTAGTAAGGATAGAACGCCATGCCAGAATCATAGTCTTATGATCTGGTTCGTACAAGTTGCAAGATCGAAATAGCCAAGATAGTGCTCATATTATCTACTGTAGTTATTATAGTCGAGACTTATGAAAGCACTTACTAAAATAGGTTAGCATGCGATGCATATGAGAGGGGTCATGCGCAAATAGAAACAGACAATTCAGTCTGGTTATGCAATACGCGTGCTTACTTTTATTGCGTTCATTAACATTTTTATTACTAACAATCTATGTCAGCGTGCAATTTCTATTGAAGCATCTATTAATAATAAAAGGCAATAGTCTTATAGATGGCGTTAGTTACGAAATGATCAAAGAGATTTCTTGCCGAACCAGCACATTAAGAAAAATTACAGAGAATTCGATAGAATCATTAAGCAAACGTCAAACATCAAATACAAGTAGCAAATTATATTATAGCAGAACAAGAATATAGGAAATTGCGTGGTAATATTCAAATACAGAGACTTAAACAAAAAGTACAGATATTAATCGACATGGTTTTATTTCTGGCGTGGCGTATACCTTAAGCTGGGAGTGTTCAGCCCCTTGCAGCCGTAATACATAGGACAAAAGTGGCCCATTGGGGAACGGCCCCGGTTCCCAAGACACTGATACACGACAGCTGTCAACCGCTGCCGCTCTTACAATTACCGGTGCAGATGTAGGAAGACCAGCGGCCAGGGTTAAAATCACCACGCTAGGTGCCGAAACTATCGGCTCGGTATTATGTTGCGTTGATTTTAATAATATGGCCACGCGGAACTGTAAGTTGGAAATTTTTTCAATATTAGAACATGGCATGATTCAAATTAATATCAGTTGCTTCTTTTTGCGAATGTCTTTTGGATTTTTAGGTGTACTTGGGTCGCAGTGAAACATTAATTGGACATCTATTTAATGCGTATCATATGAGCCATATGGAGTACACTGATATTCTTGTATTAACTTTATTCAATTTATCAATTAATACTCTCATCATCATTTGCATTAGCTAACTATTAATGAATTAATCTTCGTAGATTGTAAAGATGCTTGTTTTAATGAAGTCAGCATGGATTATATTAATTCAGAGGCGGGGGTTTGTTAATAATGTCTTAATTTACGTAGGATGATGGAACAAAGAATCACTCAAGTGGTGGAGCCATAAAAAAGTTTATGGTGGCTTAGTCTAATACACCCTCAGTTATTGATTATGAAGGTCAAAAATAATTTTGTGGAAAAATAATATGGTAGTTGAAAAAAAATTGTTTTAATGCTACAGTCACAGTCTTATTCATATGTAAATCTTGCATTTAAATGTGGATACATTAGTGAGTTGTAATGCAAATTTTAAATTCCAATAGAAAATTTGTATGTAAATTGGTAATAAAAAGTTAGACTTGAAAATATTACTCGATATTTTGTATACGGTTGCAAATTTTCAACAAGGATTTGATCGTCTTCGCCCCAAGATTGATTTTTACAATACTGCCAGGTCTCGGCCAGTTCTTCATAACGCCATTGCACCAAGTATGATATGCCCCCGTCGCGTCGTTTGATGTCAATTCCTTTCCACTCGAGTCTCAGTGAAGTGGCTGTCAATGAATCCGCTACCAAAGCAGGTGCTGGGGGTATCCCTATCTCAGCTAAAATTGGAACGTTTATATTGTCACTGCTGTATGAAGTTTGTTTCGATTCTAACATTGTATTTAAGTATTCAAATCAAAATAAAAGCATAAAATAGAAAATATACGTCAAAGTTCAAATGTCAAGTTCTAACTAATACCTTTTAAACATCTTGTGTTTGTTTTTATTTCTATCTCTTTATCTATTGACACATTACGTGAACTAGTATTAACCTAGTCAACTTATTTGCCAATCATAGTATTATTTATAAGACAATTATAAGTCTGATTAAAAATCGTGACTTTCAGCTGAAACCGACATCTCAGTAATTATTTGTTCAACAAGTATATTAATAGCGATATCAAATCAAGTTCTGTTAATGAGGATTGATTACCCTCATAGAGTCAATCTACAATAACTTTTTATCATTCAAAAACATATTTGCATAATGATTTTAACCAAATTTATGGTTTATATTCAAATGCGAATTATGTGACAAAACACTGGTGACATGTTTCAAATAACCTCGAAGCGACGGAGAAAAATGGAAAAGAGACAAAAAATAACTAAGTCCTCTGAAATTGTGACTCCGGAAAAAAGGTTTGCGGAATATCAGGATACGCTGGATACGTTGAGAGATAAATTTTTGAAGCGGTGGAATACCGTTTCGAAAGGCAACACAGCTTCAAAGGAGGAATTCGATTGTTTACGAACATTAGGTGTCGGAGGATTTGGGAAAGTGCTGCTAATTAAAAGCAAAAAAGAAAACCAATATTATGCTATGAAGATTTTAAGTAAAGACAGTTTGGTGGATAATTCGCAAGTTGTGAAGGCGCTTTATGAGAAAAGGGTCCTGCAGTGTGTTCGGTTTCCATTTCTGATGAATATGGAATTTTTTTTCAAGGACAATTCGTTTTTGTACTTTGTGATGCCTTACGCAAGTGGTGGCGACATGTTTGGTCATATTCAAGAGATGGGCAAATTTGAAGAGAAGTTAGCTATGTTTTATGCGGCACAAGTACATCCACGTTTTTTTATTTACGTTGATGATTATTTTACTGTAGTTTCATACTCGGTTAACGTTTTTAATGGATAATAAGTGGTTATTTATTTAACAAGTTATTTATTTGGAAAGTATCAATTAAATGGTTTGAGGTTAAATGGAATAAAAGACGAAAATTTATGGTTTTCAACAAAACCCTTATATCACAATAGTTTTTTCAAATAAAATGTTTAAATTATTTTGATTCCAAATCAATTTAGTTTTCAATAATTCTCTTCAAAAAATCGAAAACGGTTTTTAAAATATGTATTCATTTATAAAATTGGATGAATTTTTTTATTTTCAATGAAACACATTATTTCGAATTAATAGCCAAGAGAA
>JABFQD010000160.1:0-35336 GCA_022817045.1 Psix sp. ZL-2020
TATACATATATATAGTACACCCTACAGAAGAATTAATTAATTATCAAAAAGTTCTGCAGGCTATAAAAGTTATTCATGTTGAAAAAAACTTTTACATGCTAAAATCGATATAAAATCATGTGAAAACCATATTCAAAATAATTCATTTTTTATAAAATGCGCATATTTTTTCATAAATCTTTATGTATTGAAATATAAATACATGTTATAGAAAAAGATTTCAACATTTTTTCGAAATCATGTATGAAATGTCAAATATAAGTTAAAACTATATCCATAACAATGTTTTAGAATTTTTTTCCATTTTTGGCTAAAGGCCATTTTTAGCTATCATCTCTGCCTTTTCTAATGATAAAAATCTAACTATGTATAATGTAATAACTAAAAAAGTTCAGTTACAGTTTCACTTATACGCACAAAAACATGAAAAAAGTATGTCACAACGTAATGTAGTTAAGTAATTATCCATGAAAATGGTCTCTAGCTTGTAAGGGTGGAAATCGTGTAATGAAATGAATCTATTTTTCAATTTCAATTCTCGCAGAATACCAAGACGATTATGCAAAATGATTAAATATTAAAATTGAACGAATAATTAACAAAAGCAGGACACAAATTATAAATGCTATAGCCACAGGTGAAACACTATTAGATTTTAATTAAAAGAATTTGTTTAACATTTATTTTTGTACACGTAAAATATATCGAAAAAGTTAATTTGAGTGCATTCACGTTTTTAATAAACTTAATTTCCTTGAATGTTAACGAAGGTATTATATTTTTCATTAAAGTTGATTTTATAATGGATCATATGTTAACACATTTGTTTAGCAGGAAAACAAATGAAAATACTATATGTTTTTATTTTTTTCTTTAATTTGCATAACACTATTGAATTATTCAACAATCATTCATTAATTTTGGAATTATCATTATGGAATTATGGTTGTAACATAAACATTTATGGAATGAAGTTATTATTGAATTCTCCGCTTTATCTCTATAAAATATGGTAGCATACTAAGTAATTAAGAATTTTCGCTTTAAAAAGTGTGACACATACATAATTAATGAATTAATGGGTTAAACGTTATGATCACATCCAGCCATAGATTAAAATTTATTGTTTGTTCAACAGTAGTTCACTGAAATATATGAAATACAGATTTAATTTTATTTTGATAAATAAAATAAATTAATCCATTGTCCAGATTTAATGCATTACCTTGAATAAAATTGGCAATAAGAATAATTTATGAGTAGAAAATTTATATAAATAAGAAAATACACAATTTCACCTTTGAAATGAATATCATTTTTACATCATAAATTGAAATAGTCTGATGTAGGTGAAATCAACAATGAATAAAATTTTGCCATTATAGTGTTTATTCTACTAGAAAGTAAATATATTATATATTAAAAGAACTTAAAAGATTCAAATTAATCATGTTTAATTAGCGCAAATACATATTTATTCTTTTAAACGTGGAAATGGTTTTTCTAAAATAAAAGATTTTAAACAAGCGTCAAAATAGATTGCCGAATAATAAGTTAAAATTCGTGTAATAGATTATTACGTTTAAAAACTGATTATTACGTGAGTAATAATTTAACACGAGTTTAATATACATGACATGACAGTTATAGTAACACAATTTTCATTGCTAACTTGATATATATCTGTCGTGAATTGTCAATAAATTCTCATCATATTTTCGTTATACATCCATTTGATTTTCTTCATAATGACGTATTTCTAAATACATACAATTCTGGTATCATAATGTCGCCTTCGGAAAATACATTATTTAAGACAAAAATTAATTCTTGTACTCAATTGATCTATTCTTCGTAACAAATTAATGAAAACTAACTGTGTTAACCACGAAAAACTTATATCTCCTTTGGCGATAAATGAACTATATAAATGAATTCTCTTATTTAGGCAAAAATGTAAGAATAAATTAATCTTCTCCCTTAAATACTTACATTAAATTTGTCGTTTTTTCAATAAGAACAATGAACATCAAATAGTAAATCATATAAAACAACGTTGACACTAAATAATGTCATGAAGGAACTAAAATAATGAAGACATTGAAGAAAAGAATACAGAAATAGATATAATAAAGTGGTGGAGAATATATCCGCGAGACAGAAACTATTCTGAGAACGTATGCATAATTCTAGCACTGGAAGCGTTTTGCGATGTTTGTCAACGTATCATCTCGTGCCTCGCAAAACGATATAAATATATGTATACGTATATATATGTATATATATATAATGACATCAGTGGCAACCATTTCGGTGTTTCCCCTTGCGATATATCGGCCGCCACGGGCATTTAACTTGTCAATGGAATCGCGCGTTTCGACGTCATCACGAAGTAAACAACGCTCGCTGTTGCGGATTTCATTGGGATTCATTTGATCGCGAGGTAACGCAAACACGTAGAGGGCTCTGGTCAAATAAAATGAACGCGGCTGGAAAAACAATTATCAGGTCGCATTATCATTTTTTATCGATTATAATCAAGCAAATAGAGGCGTCGAAGAAATTTGTGACGCTACGAAAATGAAATCAATACAGCTCGCGAGCGCCGCAGCGGACGGCTGTTGCGGCTCCCAAATGTTGTGTCAGCCAATACGGACAGAGGGCGAAAGAATGTCAGAGACATCCAGATAATGTCAAAAGTGATATTCGCCTGTTTTTTAACGCCCTCGACGTTGTAATTTGATATTTTTGATCGGGTTGTGTGCAAAGTCGTCGCGTCGGACACCCGGCCAAATTAACAATAGCCAAATGGATCGGCCGAAAAAATATGCCTTCAAATGAAGGAAACACGATACGTTCTAGCTCGTAGCATCGGCTAAATGTTTCTTCATAGACTGGCATTGTTTGTTGGCTTGCTAGAATATTTGGTTATACTTAATGTTTGGGACGCAGTCACTCGTCAAGTTTGAACAGCAATTGGAACGAAAGAAATGAATGAAAATGAATTTATCAGATGCAACGCTGAATCGAATATTAATGGGGCCGTTAAGAAGTGATTCCAGTCTATATCTATAAAAACACTTGGGTGATTGTGCGGCCCTATTGATTCTCCTATACTAAATTTATTCGGATTCAAAGGAATTTAGTTGTCGAAGCGAGTTTGAAAGAAAACGCTTTGCAGATAAATTATTAAGGCGTTAAACGATTTTCTTGGATGAACTGTAGTGGGTTTTCTGTTCGGTTATTAGATTATATTTTGCAAAACAAATTTCCTTACGGGCGATTGTAAGAACGGTACACTGTTTTTATGAGAAATAAAAGTCCGAGGTCCTCCGTACACATGCAAAGTAAAACATTCTGAGTCGATTTTCTGTCATCGTGAATTTATTTCAACGTGAAATCTGGTAGAAAAAAGTTTGCAATTGCACACAGATCTGCAGATCTTTTGAGTTAAAACTTAAATTTACACAACTTCTTATAAATTGTCTCAAATTTAAAGCGAAACGCTGAAGAACGACGCGCTGTAAGAAGTGAGTGTAAATAATTGAGAGCGCGAAATGAGATAGCGTATCATCTGGAATCAAGATGTAACATTTTCGCCTGGCTAAAAAATTATATCGCTGCACTCTTTATGACATAATTTACAAGTTTTATGTTGTCACTTATCATAAAAATTAACTATCTACACAATCACACGAGCACCACTGCTGAGGTCGAAAAAATGTCTGTCGCTGCCATTTGTTTATGTTCCTTTTTCACTTTTTACCCGTCGGAGGGACGACACAAACGAACATTACATAGCAAAAACTTTTCCCTAAACCGTCTTGATCTGCAAACTTCTGACATAATGTGGGGAGCCAACATCGATCTTTTCTTTTAGGATCAAAGTCAACGACATAATTCGTCTTCATATCTTCATACTAAGCCTCAGAAAATGTCTAATTCATGAGGGATTCTCGGAACAATATACATAAATTTAGCGGCAACGAAAGTCGTTCGCATGACATTTCCTAGTCTCAGAGCACAGTAAGTTATACACCCGCCGAATCGAATCAAAGCGTACGTCATAATATCCCAAACTGGGTACTTTTTCAGATGCACCGAGTGAATAGTCAAGTTGATTCCACTCGCGGTCCAAAGAATTATCGTCCAGGAAAAAGCAAAGGGTGGGGGGGGGGGGCTGCGCATCTTTTTGTTCTTCTTTGCATTCATCGGTTATACGATCGAGACGGGCATCTGCTTGGAGTGTCGGAGTATGGTTTTTTTTTTTTTTATCAAACTCCTACTCCTTCAGAGGAGTCAGTTTTTTTGCACATCGTGATGTCGTAATTTGAAACTAGAAAACAGCAGCTCGAAAACATGGCTGGATGCGCTCATCAGTTCCCAAAGAATATATCTTACACGAGGGGGCGCTGTTTCACTCTTAAGGAGATCGTTTCGTTGGAGGAATTGAGGCAAACTTCGATGAGCCGTTTCGCTACGCGGAAAAGAGTTCTCTATAATCAAATGGAGATCTTAAGAGCGGCCGTCAAATTTTACGATTTCTCGTGTATGTAGACTACTTGCTTTACCAGCTGAATGTCTCCTTCTCTCTCATTTGCCATCTTTTGGAAAGAGCTTCAGATGCCAGTGCTGATGTTAAGATGTTACGTATTATAGATAAACTGTTCTGCAATTTATCTCGCTGGAAAAATGGCGAAATCAATTTTCAGTCGTAAACAATGTTGCGTTGTTGACAATCGTTGACACTTTAATGACAGCGTAATAAAACTGTTATTTCAAGATGTCTCTCCAGATACTAACGGATGATAAAAATTGTTTGATATCACGTCAATCCGTCCAGACTCGAAAATTAAGTACTTTGCAGGCAGTTATAGTTTGCTCTGAGATGTTGGCTTACTTTAGGTGTAGTTACTTTTTATGATACGGTGATTATGGATTCAGCTTCGCACACGAATTTGCATTGTTTACGCTATCTTCAAATTGGGTTTCATCTTTTTTGATAATAAAATGAAACAAGCTAAGATTTTTAAATGAATTCAATTTCATTTGATTCGGTAACTGATTTATTTCTTTTTATCCTGCGGGTTTTTGTGTGTGTATTTATATGACGCAATTTTCTGAAAATCGGTATTTTTTACGATTGAACTAATCCGATGTTTTATTAGTCGTAACTGAACACCGCTGTAAATAACATTTATTAAAAATAAAGCTTGATATTGATACAGCAACGTCAAATTTTGAATTCATCTATGTACCATACTGTGTGAAATTGTATATACGAATATTTTTTCATGGTAAACAACAAAAAAGCAAATTTTAAGTTGGTTTTACTTTTAAATTTAAACAAATGCACACCAAAATTAATTTTAGTGTCAATAGTCACTAATCGTAAAAAAATATTTTACTTTTCTCTGTATTGTAATTTACCGCAAAAGTCTGTTCTTTATTAATTTTAAAAATAAAAGTAAACCAAAACATTATTAAAATGCCCAATAAAAGTTCATTACCTTATATCGACTGAGCATTCTTTCTTTAACGATCAATCTTTTAATTTCCAGTTTCCAAAGCACTGTAATTTAGAAACATTAATTTCGCATCACAACAAATGAGAAAAAAACAAAAAAAAAGAGAGAGAGAAATGTAAAGTCCAAACTATAACTCACTGATGTATAATAAAGTCTGGTAATTCGGAATTTAAGTCAGCTGATTAAATAAGAGGAAACAAACAGCAATATCAATCGAACATTATTCGCTAAAATCGCGCTTTCGAGTGTATATGGGTCGCGTCTAATAATCGCGTGACCAAAATAAGTCGCGCAATGGGGGACGTTCATTTCGACCCTGGCGGGTGGGCAAATCCCTGGCTGAGAAATTTAATTAAAATTTGACGATGCGTAGAAAAGAGAAAAGAATCTGCGCAGTTTTGGTGCAATTTTGACAACGCCAAAGCTTCAGAATCGTAACGCATGATATTGGAACTAGTACTTTTTATATTCTACCATCGTTCCACGATGGTTGAGGACCACGTCTGACCGGGCGATTGAAATATAAAAAAACAAAGGCACGAAGGAGCAGACCGAGTGGAGAAAAAAAATAAATAGACGACAGAAAAAATAGTCGAATGAAGGCAGTCTTCTCGGACAGCGAAGAGGAGGAGTACCGAGGCAAAGTGGCCGCAGGATACATAATTTCTATCCCTTCCCTCGGGCCTTGAGCTTCGTGTGCAAGTTCAGTAGTTCTTGCAACCAAATGATTCGCAATCGCTGGTGACTTATAATTACGGATTTTATGATTGTTTCGGAGCATCAGCCATTTGGTCGATTTTGTGCGTTATACTCGATTCGTGCGTCTTGCAAATAGATCACGAACGTGCAGCCAATCTATTATTACAACGTATTTCTGTTATTCCTTCATAAAGCCCGTCGTTTTCTCAAACAGTTCCTCTATTCTGCTTTTTCAGCCAAGATACTTAATTATCCGAATAACTCGAATTATCTCAATCGCTCGACGTGATTGTATAACTACGAACATCTGACTTCAATCTTGCAGCTTATATTTCAATTATTTAAAATTTTCCTCCGATGGTTTTGAATAATTCAAGCGCCTCGATATTTTCGCTCTTTCATTTTCAAACTGGAGTTAACAAATTTTATCAACACTGCAAATAAAAGCTCCAAAATTTGTTGCAAAAATACTTATTAATAAGTCACGTTAGTTGTGGCTTTAAAAAACAGATAAAACCCTGGAATAAAACTTTGCCTTGGTGACCTAAAAATTACACATGCAATCCACTGAACGTATAAACCGTATTCTGAAATGAGCTTATTTCGCACAGAAAACCCTCAGTTTGCAGATCACGGTGCAGTGCTATAACAATGTTAAAACGATACAAAAGTTCGAACTCGCAGTAGACCAACTGTTTTACTTAATATAAAAGTTTTCCCGATTTATAGCTTACAGCAAGTGAAAACGAAGTTGCGAAGTGTCAACATATTGACAGTATAAAAGGATGCGCTCTTTTTGACTAAGTGTTCAAAAATGATCGAGTTTAGTACAGCCTGACCCTTAGTTATTTATCCAACAATTATCTCTCAAACTAAAGCCGTTTCGATTTATTCTCTAGCGCTCAGCGTGAATAATCGAAAGTTATTGTTGGTTTTAATCCAACTTGTAAAGATCACACGATATTCCAAAAAAGCTCTTAAACAAACGAAAGAACGATTGTTTGTAGTATATTTTCCATCAACATAGGCAAGACTGTTTCGGATATTAATCGCATGAGACGACGTGAATGGGAACATGCTAGCAAACACGTAACATATTAATTTACATTTTCAATTAATCCTTGGAGATTGTCGCCAGCATGTAGGAACGTCGAGGGCCTAAATAATGTCTTTCCCTCGAACGTATATTATCGACGAGGCTGATACGAAACGACAGATCTAGATCCATCCGCATTTTCTCCCCTGTTTCCTCATCTGCGACAGGGGATGCGACGCCGCAAAGGCTTTGTGTGCATTATAACAAGTCGTCAGGTTTATTCGCTGAACGTGATAAAACCGTATGCATTGTTTCTTCCATTACTTTCAAGCTCGCGATCAATACGCCTGATTTCTTTTAACACGATTTATCCGCCGTGTGATGAGAATAAAAAAATTGCGAATTTAATTGATTTGTTTTGCATTCCTAATTCGCGCTTTTGCATTCTACATTTTCTGATGCAACATATGAAATGAACTTTCGGATGGAGAAATCGTTGACGTTTTCATTTGCATGGTGCTCGAAATATAGCTTTTGAAAACGACCCCATTGCAAAATGTGAATCTACTGCACTATAAATATTGTTCAAATTCTTCCAGCGCAATAGGGACACATTTACGCCCCGCTTTCCGTTTTGCATATAAAACGATTTTCTTCGTGTTAAAAAATAGAATTTTCGCAGTCTATTGGGTTTGGTTGTGCCACACCACTTTGCACACTATTGCTCAAAATATCGGGATCATATGTATTACGTTCTATTATATACGACATGCCGATGCCATTTGCAGGTTTCGTCTCGCTCAAATCAACTTGTCCGGACAACGTTCGTTTCGAATCAGAAGTCAGACGTTTAGTTTTCAAATATCGCTTTTTGCTATCGTGCTTTAGCTAGCATGACACACAATTTCAATTCAATAAGCGTGTAATTTTTAAAGGCGGTTTCTCTGCATTCAAACGCCATATCGAAACCCGAATATAAGTGTTCGCTATTCTTTTCATGATTAACATCCAAAAAGCATATACCACACTTTTTCTAACTGTAATTCCCATTGATTATAAATTTCACAATATTTCTGTTTTATATATATCATTTTCAATCACGCTATTTCCTCAATCGTTAATCATAATTCAAGATTCGATACCTCATTTGACAAATTGTCGGAATTGATATCAAAGACAAGCATGATGAAGCAATAAATATACTTTTTAGTTCAATCCGTGAGAAGTTTAGAAATAAAACTAGATGATATCAAATCAGGAAGCAAAACAACATCGGTATAAAAGACTATTAATCTTCGTTTTTTGTTATTGAATAAAATATGATTTTTGATTATTTGGCGATGTATAAAAAATAAATTTATGAATGCGAAAACAATTTAAAAAAATGTAATCTCTTTCTAAGATATATTGTAAAACATATATATGAAGTGAAATAAACGTGTTTTTTCTTTATAATTAAAAGCTTCATAAAAAAGGTAGAAAAAGCAATTTGAAGAGTATTACATTGTATTTATTAAATTTTCCATACGTTGAGCATAAAAAAGGAATAAAGCCAATGAAATATTCTAATATTGATTTATTTTTACTTCAGTTATTCCGCGTGTGTAGTTTATATTGCTGTGGAATACAAGGCTAAAACAACACGTATTTGATTTTTCTTAACAATAACACGTTTTTATATTAAATAATGTTTTCACTTGCACTTGAATTGCATGGGATAGTGATTGCTCGAACGAGTAACAATTTAATTTTGATTCGACTATTACAGAGTCTGTATAATCTGAGAAAAGAGCATTCTTCGCGGTTTCGAAATTGCTGCACTGTATGGTAGCAATGAATTACGTGTTCGAATTCGATGACGTTTTTGTCTACCGCTTTTACGTGTTTGAGAGTACACTGGCCTTAACACTGAACACGTAGTTTTACGACGCTTGTATAATAGCCCATTGAATCGGAGTTATAAGAGAAACCACCTCGGATAGCTGAACGACTGTCGCCCGGTTGACCCGGCGACCCTTTGTCAAGTCAGCAATACCATTCTCTCGCTTATCAGCAACTGGAAACCGTGTTTGAAGAATGTGCGAAGCCAGTGACTTTTTATACGCTGCACAATGGCGTATAGTTATCTGAAGATGTCGATTACTTTGTTGGGACCAAAGTCTGCAGCGAGGTTCAAAGATTCGGCGTTAAATCCTCATTGAAGTAGCTTCTCGACCAGGGAGATAATTTTTTCTTAAATTTCCTCTCTGTGAGGAATATTCATGACTGGTATTATTGTTACGGACCAGTCCCTGATTGAGGCACGAAAGAGCTGGGTTGATTTTGAGAGAATGAATAATTATCGGTGCACTTGCTTGAAATGGTCGCGAGTATCGCAGCGTAATGAATGAAATTGGTTATAAATTACGGCAAGTGCTTGGCATGCACAAGTGTGTGTATCGATCGTGTGTATTTGAATATATATTGCATCAGGAAAGCAATTCTCGTTTTGAATCGATTGATTTACTAATATGATTTAATCGATATTAACGTAGTACAAAAGCTGTTACGTATCTGAGCATTTCGTGGTGCATTGTCAAACCCTCGAGAGCACGACTCTATGATTGATGGTTCTCAAATGACTATACTTTATTGGAAATATGGAGTGCGCTCCAAGTGAGTGTATGCTTATGATGCCGAAAAGTTCGCCATTGTAAAAATGTCGACCCTTTAATGTCGAACGTCCTCGTCCGCGCCAATTACTTTTCCTGTTTAACGCGCCTGGGGTAATTTATCCCCGAGCATCTTGAACCAGTTTCTAAGATAAATCACCCGCTGGATCAATGAGTAACGAAGATAATTGTTCGTCGTCGACATCGAACATTCGATTTCTTCGGCGCTCGCCAAGCAGGCCACAATTCGATTTAATTATCATCAAAAGACTATAACGAGACCTCAATTATCAGATAAAGTGACATACGTCTTTTCGAGCTGCTTCTTTTCTCCGCGCAGAAATTTGATTCTTTTCACTGACATCTACCATGACCTAATTATCGTTTATCCAAATTCAATTTCCTATAGTCTGTATTGTTTCACGTTGAAACTTCCAAGGTAGTTGTTTTCTTTTTGTTTCGGCCTTAACGGCATTTCAAGCTCGGACGAATTTTGAATTCCAATTTGAAATACGGCAAAATTTGTTTCGCTAAGTTGGCAATTGGAGGTAACTTTATTCTGTCGGCTAGAGGGACAACGGACCGAACCGGCAGATGACATCAACCGGGTGTTGCGCTCTGTGACAACTGAAAAGGAGACAGACCGACAGATTAACGAGACAGTAGACAGAGAGGGAGCCAATCGAAGAAATTAAGGATTCCGGAGCACGGACCTCGTAATCCAATTATGGGTGGTATTGTCTTCGGATACTATAGTAGCTCCCCTTATCTTTCACTCTAGTCGTTGCAGCCGTCTCACCCCGTCGCTTTCGTTAAAGTTTCCTTCTACGTCCACATGTCCTCTTTGCGAGTCGACCTGCCTCCGTCAAGGTAACCAACATGAAGCAACAACCAGCTTCAGACTAATTTGGAATGCATTAGACAGAAGCATCCTTAGACAGAACTCAAATTTCGTTATCGCGAATCAGTCCTATCGTTCTTGCTTTCTAACATCAGTTTCAAAGCAGCTTTTTATCAGCAGTCGCCAATCATTCTCTTCTCCAATCGGAAAGGGATTTTTGTTTTCATCTTAGTGTAATATGATGAAGTTCTAAGTAGGTTTCGCGGACTTGACAAAGAATTGGCAAAGCTCCTTAAATTTACCCACATCATATACTATGTGCTTTCTTAGCTTCCGTCTTATACACAAATTAGTTTCTCATTTTTCATCGCTTTTCAGATGGTTTGACTGTATATTCATGTACTGCCAACAGATACTTACGTCAATAAAAGTCCGATCATGAATCCGTATAAAACTCAATAAAGCGTTAAAAGCATGTAATTGATAGTCTTGGTAAGCAAAAGGCAGCCAGGCTTTCGACTTAATTCATGGTCTTGTTGCGCCGAAATGATTCATACATTCTGCATCGCGTGCCAAACAATAGATTGACGCAAGCATTAAAAGCAGCAACACTCCTTTTTGTTGCCAATTCGTGAAATTATGTACATTTTAAAGGGCTCTTACGATGTAGATCGACACAAGTTAAAGAGAGCCATTTACAAGAATTGATCGGGGATGCTGTGGACTAAGAGAGACAAGCTCTTAGCTCGGTCAAATAAGAGTC
This sequence comes from Psix sp. ZL-2020, assembly GCA_022817045.1. Taxonomy (NCBI): domain Eukaryota; kingdom Metazoa; phylum Arthropoda; class Insecta; order Hymenoptera; family Scelionidae; genus Psix; species Psix sp. ZL-2020. Next base: position 11,519 of record JABFQD010000160.1, read on the forward strand.
ATATATCATTGAACCGTTCACATTATTAAATCATGGCGCACTTGGTAATTCAGTTTCCTGCAACGTACCAGGGCTCACGCTACGTGTCCCGTGTCGATTATCGAACGATAACAAGTTTCGAGGTATCGGAAGCAACGATTCCAGACTCGGAAGTCGAGGGTCGCTGTCCGATCGGAAAGGGAGGTGCGGTGTCGCTTGCCAAATCCAAAAAGAAATGGGATTGAAGGGACGCCGCCGAAGTGGTAACATAAAACGTCCGATCGCCGACGATTCCAGAGAGCCTCTCCTACCACACGCACACTCGCATCGAGCGTCGTTACCATTTCAGCCTATCTTTTTATTTTCATTCATCTGTCTTTCTCTGTTGCCTGATTGCTTCTCGATATCATTATTGACATCGAAGTACAACAAATTTAAATATATCCTTGGTTACTCCTTGTTGGACTAGTGTTTCTACACTCTGTACCTTAAATGACCTGAAAAACAAAAAAACCACGTTTAACTACATCCACTGTATTTGTTACAATGTGTATTATAGTTTTGACAACAATGCAATTTTTGTTGATTTAAATTGTAGTTTTTACTATTCATGTTCTAATGCTTACAAATTAGGGTTCAGAAACATATATAAAACATGAAGAATTCCCTACATGTTTTGTGAACATAGGGTAAGGTTGAGTATTAGCGCGAAATCTCTTCCTTATATCGTTTTGCTATCTGCCAGACGAATTATTCAAATAACATGACACCCTTTTTGGATTATCGGTGACTCAGATCTTCGAACTTTACACGTTTTATTTTTCAAGTTGAAAATAGTTTCAAGAATATATTTTTCTTTCGACAACTTAATTGTTTGTTCCTCTATGAATAGTTATGGTATAAACCTTCTATTTACTTTTATTATAATTAGTTAGTTTTTTCGGTATGCAACTTCATAATAATGATGTATAGAGCTTTTGTGCCGCTGACATCTATCAGCTTCATAGAATTGTTGCTAGACACTCGGGTTCTTTCCAGACAGCATGTTATGAAAAACAACTTTGCACTACTATCGCCACCTAGACTACGCAGATTACATCTTATTAATCGCTCATAATGAATTATACGAGAAACCTTTCTTCTTACATTCGCACACATGTAATGTAAAGCTTGATCCAATCATATGAAGTCTAATCTAGAAGTATCAAGCTTTTTTCTCGTTTGATCGGTTGATATGCTGCTTTTGATCAATGAGTTCTAAGTCGAGAGCGGTTTCTATTTGCTCGAGGTTAACGAACTCATTGCATATACAAATTTGCCCATCAAACGTATCATTATTCCATTTAACGAGTTATCAGTTATGAAAAAATCTAATATCGTACTTAATGAAATGCATAGATTTACTTTTTCCAATGAACAATTTTTTTAGTATTCCAGTTAATACCTCTTCCTTCTCAAGTTCATATATGGAGCTCTTAGATCAAGTTTACGGATGACTGTCAGTTCTGAAATAGCTTCTGATAAGGTAAATCGATGGAAACGTTTCGAAGATCTGATAATATTTATTGCTGAAAAAAGCTGACCCTAGATAATTTTTAAAACGATTGTTCGATTCAGATAAACCACTGCTGTCAGAAACTCAATTTATAACGATGTTAAACTCAATGCAAACAGTTTTGAGGAAAATATTGAATAAATTTAGCAATCGTACTTTGCATCTAAGACTTTCTTTCAAAATAAAAAGTAAAAGACTCAAGTGGTTTGTGCAATTTTGGAAACTTATTGAGCGAGGAGTAGCTAACGTGGCTGGAGAAAAAAGTTACTGAGCGTAGACAAAGAGAAGCATTGAAAAAAGTGCGAGACAGAACAATGGGAGCACTTTGACGAGACATGTCCCGCAGGCGGAAAAGTATTTGCAGTGGGAGCATCCTGACTGTAGTTGTGTGCTGGAGAGCGATTCCCCCGGACGAAATAAATTTCCTTCTCGCGTCGTCGTTATGTTACGAGACGAGTGTTCCGCAAACACACTTGACGAGTATAGCGTTTCGTTCTTCCGTCTGTGTTTTATCCGTTTAATTATTACTGTTTAATATATATGTTTACACGAGCGTGGACAAACGTGCCTATGCATTAATCCTCCCGCATAACACCCAAACCGACTACAGACTTACTCCTAATTACGATGTTTGCATTATGCGCCGGAACACGTGACTAACCCTTCGCACGAAATCGACAGTTATTAATCGCACTTGAAGCAAATCGAGTTTTTTACGACTGCACATTTTCACGGCGCACTCCAGCTCCCTATGTACACCTTGACGTCATATTTCTTTTCGAGATTATTAATGAATATGAATGACACCATTTAGTATATCTGATGAACGATGCAAGCTGTTGTTCGTGATATTTCGGATTCGTTGCTATTCAGGTGCTTTGAGTCCAAGCATTTTTTCATAAGAAATATAGTTGGAAATTCCTCGCGAAAAGACTGAAAGTATATTGCATTACAACGACTCGAGAGGGTAATTTGGCAATTGGGGAGCACAAAACTTAACACTCTTGAATTTACAAATATTTGCTTCAAAGACAAAAAAAGCTTTTCGACATCAGCCGCGCGTCGTCGAAGTATCTTGAAAGGAGAGCTCTATTTTCTTCGTGTTGCAGATCAAGTTTAGAGGGTCTCGGGATCAAAGAAAACGCTTACAAGGTGACACTGTGTCGTGCTGTTCCTGTTCCACCGTCTTTATGATAAATCCACTAACTCTTTTGCCTGTGGACCGGCGAGGACATTTTTACCATTTAAAGCTTCTCATCTGCTCTTTTAATGATCGGATGGACGATTTTATATACGCTTTGAAACCATTTTAATTAACACAAACGAATATGTTTCTTTGCCAGTTTCGAAATCTCCTCTGTTTTAGAAAGTCATTCTGCATATTCGCCTCTGTTTTCAAAGAACTATTAAATGCCTAAAAAATTATATTCAAACTTTATTTTGAATTCTTTTCGTGAATATACTCAGTCTTAATTTACCATTTTTAAGGTAGAATTTTAAAATTATTCACATGAGATATTACAAATTTATATTTATCTTCACTAAAATTCTGTATCCCATTATATGCTGTTATAACATTCAACTAACATTTATTCTCAGTTTATTTCTTTGAACGTGATTAGCAGATGATGTAGATTCGAATGCTCACAAGAAATAGATGACAGGTAGTTTATATCCTACACCGAATCTATAATAGTACCCGTAATGTTAACCAAGCACCAGTAATAGTGTATTGATCATTGAACAAACGCTAAGTTCTGAAAGCTGTAACTCTAATATCAGTGGTACCTAGATAAAGTCAACATTAATAATGTTTTATTAAAATATCTTGGAATTTAAATTTTGATAAAACGTAATCTTAAATATTCGTATTTATATTAGTTAAGAGATCATTTATAAACCATAATATCGTACTAAAAGTAAAGTAATAAATTTTTATTATTAACAAGATTATTTAACTTACGTTCCATTAAGATTTCGATTTTGATTTAAAAAAGGTTTATTGAAATTGTACACCCAACTCACTTTCAACCTTCTTGGTAGGACCTTATGCGTCGTGTCGATGAAATAATTATATTGATTAACGCCAGCCTCATTCTACTCGCAGCTTAAGACGATTCATATGCCAATGCTGAAGTGCTGCTTAATCGAAACAGTGACGAAGGGATGATTTGAAAAGCCCCAAGAATAGTAATAAAAGGGGAAACTGACTCAAACTCCATCATCGATTCATTCCGCCGTGCTTCTCATCCAAGCAAAAGTAATTATTGGCTCTTGTTCCCAGATAAAAGGGGCAAGAAAGTTTTGCCGAGGCGTTCGACTGATTTGGCAGTTGCACGTCACGCGAATTGGGAATTCGTCCATTGTCTCGAAAATATCTACTGAATGGCAATACAAACATTACGGAGGAACGAATCACAGCTTGTATAAACAATATATGGCTTTCGGGCGTGAAGTCAAATATGTGCTGAAGAGCTCATGTTTAATTTTTCCTTCATAAGTTAATAATATATTATGAGGGAATATACTATATATATGATAATTTCATACGAATTAATGTATACCATGATCCTGAAAAAAATATGATCTTAATTGAAAAATTTTAACCTTTTTATTAAACGCGATTATTACATATTATTTTCTAATTATATTATTATTGATACATTTTTCAATAAATAATATTAATTATATTATCATTTTATGTCAAAATGGATATTTATATTCGAATACAAATTTTCATATGGAAATTTTACATTAAATCAATAAACTTTTTCAAATAAAATAAATATCAGTTTCAATTTATGTTTATCAGATTTAACTTTTCCTCGCTATTGATTTTTTCAATTGCCTCTTTATTAAATATTTTCAAACGTTACAGCTTTGAATCAATCTGCAAGTTTACGTCATACTAATGATGGATTTGAAGTCTTTAATATATCGATCTTTTTTGAATTTGATTGCCTCCGAAACTCGTTTCGTAAACTGCTATTGTCATTAAAGGATAAAGGTAAACTGACTTTCGTTTGTACACTGTCACTCCTTTGTCACATTATGATTTCATAATACAGTCAAACTATTTCTCTGGAGATTATTTGTCGCTATCCATCAAAGCTGCACGATTGATTTGAAAATTAACTGTTAAGCATTTCATATGACAGTAAGATTCGAAACAAGTTATTTCAATGCTGTAAGAAGGTTCGCTGGATTTCATTGACTGGCAACAAAAGTACCATATTTGAACGTTTCAATCAACTATACTTTACGTTTTGTAACATATTTTACAAATGAAAAAAGGTCTGCGCTATCTCGAGTCCGTTTTATGTCAATTGGTTGCAATTCAGCAACGATTTTTGTAACGAATTTTCGTTATCATGATGACTCGAATTTCCAGTTATTCTATATAAATTTTTGCTCGCTTTCCAAAGAAAGGAACGATACAATCCGAATGACTTTATCACAGAAAACAATCGTGAGCATCGACTCGGATGAAATGAAGGATACAATATTTTCAAGTTCAAGCGCGCCTGCCTCGTCATATCTCAAAGCCAATAATAAAGGTAGGTTCAATAAAAAGCAACATTGTATACAAAATGGCAAATAAAATACGGCAATTATCCTTCGACTAGAGATGAAAAATGCGTCGAACGATAGCGGTTAAATCACGTAATAAGCTCGTAGCGGAATCCCACATAATAATAATTCAGCCGCGTGGCGAATAAAAAGGCGCGGACGATTGTCTTCCATTATTTCATATAAAGTTCACGCGTGGGCGGAATCCGGAAATAGATAGACACTTTATACTACATATCATAGATGCACGAAAGACTGGCTGAGCAGTCAATGATGTTCTACTCGCGCGTATGCATTGCTCGCTACGATTGGTGCCTCGATATCGCGGTATCCTGCGTATCACGGATACGTCGATGTACGAGATAATGCTCTCCACTGTCGGAGGAATCACCCACTCGAGCAGGCCTCCGCTGAGATCACGTCAGATAAGATAACGCTAAAAACGTCAGCTTATGCTGGCGAAAACGACCACGTCCAGGCCCCAAAACGTCGCTTCGTAATTGACCGGTGCGGACGACGTCGCGCTGCGGGCTTTCGCGAAAAAATGTTCATTCGCACAGATAGACCGGCCATATAATACACCGACTTGACTTTGTTAACCTTAATTGAATTCGGTACCACACGAATCTGCATGATGAGACACTTCTCAAGATTATCGGCAGATAAATCCCCAGCCTCTATAACAGCCTAATGGTTCTTATTTGCCGGACTGGCAAATGACGCCACGGCATTTAATCATAATGGCCACGTTCATTTCTACGCCAAATTTTTATGCTTCATTCTTATTTGAACAAACTTTAATTGCTTTGACATTTGACCTGGATTTCCACCACAGCTATTCGAAATACTGTGTGAATAATTTATAAGTTTAATTGAAATCCGAGAACTTGAATTCTCGTGTAACGTTTTCCACTTTTTGTCGCAATTTACCAGCTGCTTGATCGTGTGTGTTACATAGAGAAAAAACAGTAGCTCTTTTGATAGGGATTGCAGAAATAATATTAATTTAGCAATCACAGCAAGAAATGTGGTTTAGACTAAATTTAATTTGTACATAAAAGGTGAAGATGCATGAAGAGACTATTTTATTATGATTGTGATCATACATGCGAGTGAAATAATTACGATTTGCTGCTAATGCATACGCAGATTATAGTTTTGTTGCATTGATGTTGCAAATAAAATTAATAATGCTATATTTTATAATAAATACGAGTTTTTCTCTTTAATATTATTTATCATTGGATTAAATTCCATTTTACTATGTCTTTGAATAAATCTGTATTACTATTTGTTACATTTTCTTACTTTTGTATCATTATCAGGTTAGTGAATATTTTGTGCTTCCATTTTTCTCATTATAATTCGTTTCTAATATTTTAAATTGTTATTAATCGATTTATTAAATACTTCGTTGTAAATTATATATATTATATATACAATAATTTTAAGTACTTTATGTTTTATACGTAATTAAGTTTATTTACAATTTTTGTGTTCATATAAAATGTATCACTTTCAATTTACTGATCATGAATTTTATATTTAGTTTAATTGGTTATTGAGTACTTTAAAAGATGCATATAGATGTATATACAGACAAAAATCACACCCGAGACCAAATTTTACAACTTTCTGCCCATTTACGATCATAACGACATTGCTGTAACGTTGGCAAATAACGTCAATCAACATTACACATTGAATTTATTATAAATATACAATTGATAAATGGTGATTCGACGATATTAGCTAACAACGGTGTAACAATAATGGATTTTTCATTTTTTGTTAATTTTATAAAAAAAGCATTCAAAAAATTTAAAAATAACTTTCAATTTCTTTTACTGTTGTAATAACTTGAACTAATTTATCACTATGTGAATAAATAACTTAATATTTCATTTATTGAATGTTGGTTTAGTTAAGTTTTTAAAAATACTAAAAATTTTGTTCTTATTTTGTATACTTTTATGTGCTGTATAATTGAGAAAAAAGTTACTATGGCTATTTCAATTGCTATCAGGTAAAATTTGTTTCAATTAATCAAACTGAAAAATGTTGTTCATAAAACATCTTTATCAGTTGATCCGACTGTTTTTGTTTGTTGATTATTTATGATAACTTAAAATTCTAATATTCTAATTAATTTATCTTTTTAATCAACTACGAGAACAGAGCATTCTATAAATCAAACTTTAATTCTTATATTTTGCTCAGTGTAGAAATATAGTATGCGTAGATTCTTAAGTGTTTCTATTCGAAAAGTTTATCTATATTTTTGGTTTCATTTTCATTTGTATTATGCGATAACTTAAGCTATAATATATTTTCGGTATGATTTGAAATATAATTGAGACAATAAATCAATCTGTTTTCTGAGGTCTATGTGAGAGGATTTCCCTGACAAATTCAGTTACATAATAAAATTAAACAGTTAAACAAAGTGTAGTTTTCTTAACGCACTCTTTCTCTTTTTTTTAATTTTATTGATTATAAATTTAATAGTATAAATCTTCTAATAAAAAAATATAAGAAACAATATTATATTCTCAAATTTAAATAAATTATAAATCACATATTTATATACAAATAATTATTTATGATAAATACAAATAAAATTTTAATATAGCTATGAACTTTTAAATATATTAGACAATCAATCGCATTAAAAAATAAATATATTTTGCGTAAGTTAGTCATAAATCATGCTTTAATTCAACATGCTACATAGGCTAGCGGGCAAAGACGATAAGTATAATTTCGGATGCAAAAGTTCGAATCACAGGCACCCACAAAAAAAATAACACAAGTTTTGTGAGGAAAGATGAACATTTCAAAATCATATAGATGTCAATAAATAGGTTTCATCAAATAAGATTTGAATGTTAAAGCCAATGTTGGCAAACGACGTAAGGACGTTGGACTTATAAGCACGATGTTGGCATCGTATTAATCTATTGTCAATTACTACTTATTTTATTATATTCTGTTTATTTTGATAATATTTAATCAGCTTCATATATAAAAAATCACGTTTTTATTCTATTTCCATTAATCTGTTTTTATTCAAATAATAGAACAATTTATTTGTATGAAATAGAAATTCATAGACATCCTATTTAAATATTCAATACTTAATCTGTCAATGAAAAATTATGGATTAGATAGAATTTACGAAACGCATCGTTTTCTAATTGATTTAAAAATATCATTATTCATGTTACATGCGATTCTCGAAACATTTGAAAGCGCAGTTAATCCAGCTACGAAAAAATTAAACGCACCATTTCCGTAGAGATTTTGGTGCAATTTATCACGCACATTAAATATGTAACGAAGTGATCGCTAACAGAGTATAAAATTGAGTAATTTAAATACGCAACCGTGAATCCTATTAGCAACCAGTTTTCTCATACACCGGCTGCGTACAATAACTGTATCTCATATATTGTTCCTCCAAGCCACGTTTCACTTTTTTCTCCACCGTTTCGTGTTTAATTCACTCGACCGACAACATTTAACTAGTTTACTGACACCCGCGCCACACCTTTTTCTCATATTATGGACCATATCATGCATGCGATGATCTTTGAGATGTATCTAGCAATGCATCGCTGGACCTTTGAACGAGACCGAGAGCAAGTTTCCGGCATCCATTGAGAGCTGTCGGAGCCTTTCTTAGTCGGCAGTAATCAGCTTTCTTCGGCAAAGCTCAGCGCGTTATTTTAGGCTTTATGGGTAGCGGCTGCCACTCAGCATTGGCGCCGCTTGCGCGAACATGTGCGCGTCTTCGAGGGATCCGCTGGTGCCTTGACCCGAAGTAATTTGACGCCAGTCTAGCGTAGTTAGCGTAACGCGAACTGCACGAAACCGACGGCCCAAACAAAATAAACGAGCCAACACGAACCAAAGAAACCGCCGCTGAAAAAATAAATTAACGATGTACAGTTAGTCTCGCCCTGAGGCTTGTAAACACCACCTTGAACTGCTTCCTTCGTTCGTTTCGACGCACGAATTTAGCCAAAACGTGATTTCATTTTTTTTACTTCGCGATTTGGAGTCATTGTTTTATAATTCATGCTGTCCTTGCTTTATACTTGTGAAAGAACTGGTCACGGCATTTTTATTTGCTCATTCATAAGGGCATTAGGTTCGCAAAACTTATGCTAAATACACGATACATTTTGCTTTGGCTGAATTTCCTTAGCCTAAACGTGGCAGACACTTTGCGTGCACCAAATTTATTTTCATCATAAAATATTCGGCAATAAAAATCTCAGAAAGAAGTTTTAAGAACCGCATGTATGGGAAGAATAGATTTTGTTCGAAAAAGAAACAATAATTTTTTGTCATTACTTTAATTTACATATTAATTCAGTTAGGTATCATTTATTGGTTGATTCAATTATAATAATAATTCAATTAGAAATACGTTTCAATGCTTTATTTCTAAGTTAAATTTAACAGAAAATGAAAATGTTTTTAGAAATGAGTGTAATTTGAGAAAGGCTGATATTAATATCGAATGTTTCAATATTGAATTGAATTCATATTTCAAGACGTTAAATATACATTCTTAAATCTTGATCTTAAATTTATTTAAATCAACTAAATTTAAGTGTATATTGATTCAATGAAGAGAGACTAAAAATGATTGTTTTCATTCAGCTTTACGTTCATTTAAGATAATTGAATAACGAATTTATAAGAGGATTGAAACTCGAATACACCTTTTCATACCGTGGTTCAATGCTTATTAACAACATTCATACAAATTCATTACTGAGCTCACATTTAATATTCGAAACATTTTTCATAATCAACTATTGTATTACAAATTTGAAGCACTTTTTACATCGAATTACGCAATTGTTTATTCTATCATTTTTCTGTTCATCGAAAATTTAAATATCATATGTGGTTCAGATAAATTAGTTTTCTAAAGAATTCAGCCATTGTTCAAATCATTCATACAAGAACGCAGTCATAATAAATGAACGAGCTCGGTAAACCATCTTGAAATGCAAAAGAGATACGTCTAAAACAAGTGCAATGCGGAATGTACAAAGCACATTTACTCTGACTGCTCTTCTCGACGTTGGATATGCGTCGCGTTACCCTTGGCGCTTTTTCAACGTCAAGAATTAGTCCATTTCGATTAGCCACCCGCGGTGGGTTATCATCTTCGTGCTGTCATCCCTTTCCGACGTGTGAGCTCTGCAAAAAGACTGTTTCTAATTACTTCTTGTACATCGTGTCACAAAGCTCGCTAGGCAACGCATTTCCAGTGCATTTTTTTGATCTTCAACGTTTTTTCACAGCGATCCGATTTATTTTTAACCAAGACGACGCATGTAGGCAGATAGAAAATTTGTCAGTTGGTTTTATACGTTCCCGAAAATCCACCTGTAAATGATGCTTGTGGTGTCAGATTTACGAAACAAATACGCACGCATTTTTTTTACTGGGACGTTATTTTTGTGTTTTGCTGCATATAACTTATACACGAATACATATTCGTCGTGGGCCAGAAAAATGGTTTTATAGTCTGAGTGGATTTTGAGAATTAATGACGATTTGTGGCGACTTTCGACGCTAAAATTAGCCAGTGATTATCATTTCCGAATACTTCAGACAAATGTAATCCACATTAATTTATGTAATTGTTCAATCTTTCTTTAACTCTTGATAATTTGTTGCGTTTATTAATAGACCAAGGAATTTCAATTTTAATCCAGTTGTTTTTTTCGAATTTATTTTGGAATGCTTTTGGTGCAACTCTAAGATAAACAAAAGTTTCCGTAGCTAATAAAATCGACGCTTTATTTTCACTGCACATTTTAAAGTGGCCTAGCTGAATGAACTGAAAGACGGTTCGTCGCTTAACACCTGATAGGAACAAATCAGTTAACACTTCCCCCGTTCAATGCATTTCCTCTAAAAAAAAAAGAAATAGCTATATGTGCATCGCCGACGTTAATAACTATCTTAATTTAGATCCCTTTTTATTACCTATTCTTAAGTGCATCTTGGCGCTTAACAAGGATTGTTCTTCGAGCACATTAAAGACGTTTGTCTCGCCGGTCGCTCTGCATCCTGAAAATAGAGCCGGTGGAATTATGGCTTCGTCGTATTTTAGCTAGAAGCGTAATTACCTTTGCCGAAACTTCTAAGAAGTCCTGCGAGCCTTTATTTTAGCTCAAAGACAATTTGCCACGTATCGCTGATAACTCGACGAAAGAAAATAGATACGTTTGACGCACAGCTGGAGAAGCGTCGAAAATAAGGCAAACAGGAAGAAGACGGATCGCGGACTTGATGGAAAATAAAACGAAACACGTGTTGTGGGTGCGTCGGACGTTCGAATAAATGTGTGAAAATGAAAACGATTCGACGGACCGACGACAGTCGGAAGCACCGGAAAAATACGACTGACGCCTTGACGCGTCTTTATTTTACCTTTTTTATTTTTCGTCCTTTGCTTCATATTTTGTTTTCTGTCCTTCTCCTTGTCATCGAATCATATTCTGTCAAGATCATGGCCAGCGAACATTCGTTTCATTCACTTTTCCAATTATTTCTTTTGATAAATGTAATTATCCTGCATGAAATAAACCTGGCTTCTGTGCTACAGCCTTAAATTATTTGCGTGATGAAGTCATGCCCAGTTGTGCGGCGGTTTCAATGACAGAAAAATGACACAAGGTCGAGAGAAATTAGGTCCTGAACTGAAACTTAATGAACGCAAGAAAGTATATTTTATTTCATGAAGGACACATATTTTATGAGGAATAATTATTCCGTTTCTGTCTGAAGATGATTATGATGGTATAAAAACTGCATTTTTTGTACAATTTTTCATGTTCACCATAATGATTTATAAGGGTTTATGTATTTTTAAAAAATGGTTATTTACTAATTGAGTTTTAGTTAGACTATTAGTATTTTTAGTTTGAAGCAATCTATTATTTAAAATGCAAGCCTTTTCACTGAAATAAAATAAATGATTTGAATCCGTTCTGCTAGTCAAAGAAAATTCATAAAAAACGAATTACATTTTCTAACATATGTTAATGTTAATATGTATTTTAAAAATAATCAATTCAAAATCAATAATCAGTCAAATTTCTAAAAAACAAATCATCATAAATTTCAAAAAATAAAAAAGACTAAGTGATTTGTATTGAAATTGTTTATCCAATCATTATAAATTTTAGTATTATAATAAAAGCTAAGCACTATGAATGTAACATTTTTATTGCATAAAAACCTGAAAAGTCTGAAAGGAAATTTGTCTCAGTATTATTAAAAGTAGCGAATCTTATAGATTTTGAAGCGTTTTTACATGTACACTTTTTGATTGATTTTAGATAAAACAAATAAGTAGGTGATTAAATATTTGGTGGAATGTTTGATAAAACCGTTCAAGTCAAATATCTACATTAATCTGTATTTATCTCATAATTCCTGGTGATGAGTATGTATTCAGTATTTCTGAAAATCCATTTGCCTTTCCCTCAGCTTGTTCCCAGTTGACAATCTAGAATTGAGTAATTCGACGTGCATATGCACTTGTTAACAGACACCGTCGTGACATTCAATGTTCAATGAGCGAATCAAATTAAATTTCCTTGAGTGATTAATCGAGCAATATTAATCGAATCTGTCGATTGCGTAGACAAAAGAATCATCTCAATAGAGTACAAAACGTTACCACTCGGCGTTTATTCCAATTAAGTTGTAGAGTTAATTGCACATATAAAATGCAGCGCGCCGTTGATAAGCCAGAAGTTCGCACTATCATTTTTTAGTTAGTTAATTTCAGACGTAGTCACAAAAAATACAATACCATAACCGTAGATCCTTTAATCAGTGTAAGCTGGTCCGGAAATATAGTTTAACAAGCATTTAATTAAAATTGCGGCGAGCGCCCAGACGATTCTGACTGTGTGCACATGAATCCAAATGCGAATCTTTGAGAAAATAATGCGCGCAAAAATGGAAGAACTAATGTGCGCATGATATTCTCTGCGGGTAGGATTCGTACCCGGTTGCATTCGCAAAGTGTTTGGCTGAGCGTGAATAATTGACTTTAAGTTACAGAATTGTTTTTATGCCTCGCAGAGAGAAGAACGGACAAACAGTGGAAAGCAAGAAAGACAAAGCGCGGGCCGAGAGGGGGTCCGGCTCTGTTTAATTTGATGAGCCGCACTGCTCGTAGGTGTATGTATTCCGCAAGAACGTCCGTACAAAGGCGCCGCGATGAAACTAATTAACGAACTATTATGGACCACCCCGTGTTACATGGAAAGCCTATTTGTTTATTAGACAGAACGCGCGACGACCCACGCGAATTGCAGCTTCTGCGTCTGACGGAGATTGTGAAAGAAATTTTATAACGACACTTGGGGGCAGCTCGTCTATCAGTCCATCGACGAACAGGTGCGAAAGCTGCCAGACGACGCGAACGCGACTACGCATTACGTAATTTCAAAGTTCACACGCAAAGGAGCGTACACGTGTCCCAATTAGCGGAAACTCTTTTGAAGGGGCAAATTACAGCCGACTGTGGCGAGCACATTTCTTTTACTCCGGTTAGAAGTTTGTAATAACCGGTGCTGAAAAGGTCCTTTCTGCCTCACGGATTATAATTATGTTTGACTTTGCTGAACGGAGGATTCAAAAATGTTTCCCAAATCGGTATATTTTCAAAATTACATTCATCGGGAACACAGTGAATTATGGTTTTAGCTTGAAATCAATAATTGCGAAAGTATTGGAAAATGATGAGTCTGTTGCAAAAGAGCATACGAAGATTGCGAACATCTTTGGAAGTTCTACGCGAACACCTGTTCGTTTGTTCTGATGCAAAAACTTGGAATGAATCAAGTCGCGTTTGACGAATGATTTGGAACGAAACATAGTCAAACTTGAGTCATTATTCAAAGTGATTGTCATGTTCATACTCTTATCCAAACTGTTTAAGACCGCGCGTACAAACAGTGTCGCCTGAAAGAGTTATCGTTTTTGTATTGTGCTTCGTTTTCAAGCGCGCGTATATCCAATTACTTTTGACGGCTGCGCGAAACAGAACAAATATGAAATGAGGAACATTATGAACGGAGGATTTATTGTTTGACGATATTTTTTGATCATGACAAGCAGGCGACCGTTAAACGACGTCAACTGACAAGATGCCAGAAAAACAATGAGAATAATGAAAGCTGCGTTTCCTCGGGAACAATTTACAGCGCGTGATTACGTGTACGACCTTTACCTGCCTACATTGCATACTTGCTCGTCAAATTGCTCAGACGCGTTACGAAATCGGCTCTTTGTGCTCCGACTTTTTGTTGTATGTACTTCTGCCGGTGGATCTTAGCAATTAATTCATCATAAATCACGCCTGTCTTAGCGTAGATCTCTTATGATTAGTGGATAAGTGGTAAATAATAAGTGTTTTAACGATAAAAGCTATTGAGTGAATAATTATGTGAATTATGCTCTAACACGAATCATTAATTATACTTCTTACATTTCTCCGAGGCAGAATAGTAGCTCTCCAGAAATCTAAATGACAGGCTTTTTTCTAACTCCAAAATTGTGGACTTTAATCCATGTGTGCAGCAAATTAATTACACTTTTTGTTACACTCTGCGGTGGAGTCATAAAAATATTCAAACCCACTCGAATCTTTCGGCGCTGTTGCACTAATAAAAAGTCTCCCCACACGCCGTCTCCGAAAACCATTTCATCACACGTGAAATATGTGTTTGCAAGGTCGCCCTTTACTTTTGGTTTCTTTGGACCGTGACTCTTTCTTTCCTAGACCTTAAAAATATTCTCCACCCTGCGATCTGTCTTCTCGCATATATAGTCTACCGCTCGGCAAAACAATTTCCCAAGATGTGTTTTCGCGAAACACCAAGAAAAATAACAAATGAAGTTGTTTTGATTTCACAAAATGTAGACGCAGGATCATTTCCTCAAGTGTACCTATCCCAGTTGTACTTTCACAGAGGAAGGCAAAATAAATAAACTAACATTCAAAGATGAAACATATTTCTTTTCCCGTCGTACCTTAATTAGCGTTCATCTTTCCTTGGAATCATGTTTGGATTTGTTTCCAAGGTTTATTTCCCCGTCAATTAGGTCAGGTGATAATTAAGTAACAAAAGTCCTGATCAGTTGTTTTTCCTACGTCTTGGCATTCATCGGGGAATACTTCTTATGGTACATTTGTAGCCAGAAGTGGGATCGAGCGAAGTGGTGGGCGTGCGTTCGCGACCCTTCGATCTCTTGCCATTGTTCTCTAGTGGAGCATCGTGGCTGGCTTCGCAAAACAGCGCCTCCCACGGGAGGCAACAGTTTCGCCAAGTTTCGATAAACACGAGACGTTGTCTACAGTTTCTTCTCTTACTATATCATCGTGATGCCTCTGGGACATTATCGTACGGGACCACGCGCCCGACAGCGCTTCTAAAATATCACATCCCTGAGAGCTTTTTCACTTTTCACATTATGCCCTCGATCATCGACGGCTCGCGCTCTCCCCGAAGCTTTGTCCCGCGCCAGCTAACGTAATAATCATTTTGAACTTTTCGCTGCCGCTTCATTGCGCTTTTCTCAACGATCAATGTAGTCAAAGTATCAAGCAGGTACTTAAAACCAAGCTACGTTGCTCATGAACATGTATATATATATAACAAATGATACTGCTAGATTAATGCTATCGATTATCAATTACCGACTCGGTTTCTGTCATCGACTGATTGAAGGCACTTTTTGTACGTAACATTCGAGCCTAAATATAACTCTCATCACCATTTTGACAAGTTTACATTTTTGCGCTAATTTATGGAATTCGTTTACATAATTCTCGCCCGACTTTGTTCGACTTATTTGCATCAAGAGTACGTGTAAAACAGGTCGGACATTCTGTGCTCCCGCGATTATTACTTATTTTTCGACAATTTATACAAACTTTGTGGATTAATGAAGTTTGTATGAATAATAAAATACTTTGAATGTGTTCAAAAGTACGAACATATATTCGAGAATATGTTTTAGAGAGAGTTTTTCTATTCTTCAATTCATATTGTTTGGTGTAAATTGAAAAAGTTTAGTATTTTAGATAAATTGATAATAGAGTATAAAGCACAAAAACGAGTCCGGTCAGTGAAATTTTAGCTAAATTTAGGTTAGTGTACTTTAACATAAAATGGACTGTTTCAATAAATGTATTAATTTGATGAATTATTTAGTTTTTGTCTAATCATGTTTACGTGTAAACGATTTTCAGAAGTTATTCTAATTTATCATATAGGCTTTTTATTTTGCTTTATTATAGGGCTAAATTGATCACGAAATTGTTGATCCCTTCGTATCATTCGTTATGGTAATTTAGGTTCACATTATCTGGAATAACATATTTAATTTAAAACGGCCTCAGATATATTTTAGCAAAATGACCATTTGAATGGAATTTATAGACTGTGTAATTTAGAACTCAACCGCACAAACTTGAGCACTGTAGTCGTGTTGTAACCAAAGACTGATTCTAAGGTCACTAAGTTGCCTGGATAATTTAGGTAACTCAAGACTTTCTGGTAATGAACTATTATTAACACCAGCGCTTACATCATAATTCGTCATTAATTCCTCTCATATTTATAGTTAAGTCACAACGCAGCCGTATTTTATCGAATTTATAAAATTACACGTTTAAAGTATAATAACGCAGACTCGTCTAGATGGCCTTTTCCACGAAAAACTTTTGAATCCTTTCATCTAGTTGCGCGCATTTAATTACTCACAAAGATTCAGCATACCTGTGGAAAGCCATGAAAAATTGTGAGAGTAGATAACAAAAACAAAGCCAAGCCAAAAATTATCCACGCTTTTTCACGTCCCTTTAAACAAATCAAATCGCGGCTCAACCATTTTTATGTTCTCGAAACGACGGCTCCGAGTGGAGAACCTGCTTATTAATAACATTACTTATCCCGTTGCTAAAAAAAGCTCTCGCTCGGTTTATGAGTCGAAAATTATCCTAACAACCCGGACACAGATATGTGTTTTTTCGAGTCCGAGTGGAATTTTTGGGTCCTTTACGAACCCGAAATTTCACGTTAAAACACAGCGCCGAATTAACGTTCGAAAAAAGTACGCGATTCCGAGAAACATATAATCTGCGACGAGCATAAAAGGGCGGAAAAAACGCGCGCACAAATGCATGTGCACAAGCAAATGTAAAGGAAAGCTAGGGGATACGAAATAATCATCCACATGCATCCGAATATAATATACAATGTAATAATACATCTCTAAACGAAAGACACGTGCGAGCCATGTGTCGCTCGGCAGTTTAGGCAGAAGGAAAGGTGCTGACGGTTCGCGAATACAAAATGGGACGAACGATTCAATATCAGCTTTCGAGAGTACAGAGCGAGAAATAATAAGTGTGGAGAGGCGCGAATTCGCGTGATGCCAAGGACGCGGCTACGATGCAGGTAGAGACGAGTGTCTTGTTGAGAAAAAAACGAGAACGAAAAAGCAACAAGCAGCCAGTGGGCGGTAACAACGGCAGCACCTGTAATCGAATTTCGTCGAACGACTGCACGTTTCAGAGAAGCGGGGCACTCATCCGTGGACGAATTTGCATGTTCGGGAATTTCCGTTGGGCCGTCGACAGGCCCAGAGCACGGAGGCGGTCCCCGACAGTCATTGTTAAATCTCGCAGGATAGAATATTCTGAAATGGGGAGGTGCTGCACTAATATTATATCCCTGTCAAGCGCAGTCGCGACGTTACCAAATTACTGAGAAACATTTGCTAACGTATTAAAACCACCGAGTCCCTGCCGGAACGTCGAACCAAACCGTTGTTCAGCCAAATTGCTCTAGATATTAAAATATACGCATGCATTTTCAAATTTACATCTTCTCAAAGTATACACTTCTGGAAAAAGGTTATACGTATTTGTTTGAGCTGACTTAAAATCGCTTGCCCAAAAATTGCACGACTTCATAAGAAGGAATTCCATTTAATAATGTCATTGTCATTTTCGATCTCACAACATTTGAGTTGATCTGAACTCGAAATTGAAATTTTCAAGAGATTCTCTTACTTGTGCAATTCCAACGCAACAGTGCTGCCTTTAAGTTGTAGAGAAACCTTTTAAAACCGTATTTAGGATTATCAAAGCTTAATGTACAATGAAGACAAGGTTCGGACCTCAGGATAAGCATCAAGGGAGCATATCCCTTTTAAATAGTTTTCTTATCTGGTACCTTGTGGGTTCAGAGTTGGGAGGTATCTTGCAACGGAAAAGGCAGTGTGGTTAGAGTGCTACTTTAGTACTGCTTTAAGGCTTACATAAAAACTGAAAATTCATTCTCGAGAAGAACTATCAGCTCTTCGGAATCGATCGTGAACCAAATTAGAACTAATTAGACACGACAGCGAGTAATTAATTCTTGACCATTGAAACAGGCAGGTCCAAACTAATTACGAACGTTGAGACTCAAGACGATAATACTCGGCCGAATGTAAGTTGAAAAGACCGCCGCACTGCCAAAAGTTCAATTCACGAGGTTTTTGAGAACAAACAGAAATACCAGGTATTGAGGTTACGTCAGTCACTGGGCCGGAGCATTTCTCTAAAAGCGGAATTTGATAAGTCATGGCCCATTC
Organism: Psix sp. ZL-2020; assembly: GCA_022817045.1. Classification (NCBI taxonomy): domain Eukaryota; kingdom Metazoa; phylum Arthropoda; class Insecta; order Hymenoptera; family Scelionidae; genus Psix; species Psix sp. ZL-2020. Next base: position 30,321 of record JABFQD010000160.1, read on the forward strand.
ATTTTCTTGTTCGGCTTCTTTCTCATAAGCATTTTTTTCACGCGCGTAATAACCAAGCGAAACGCTAATACTGCCACTATATTGCTTTTTTCACTTCACTTCGTCTCCGTTCAATTATCATTTTCGGTGCACACGATGCGTGTAGACCAAAAAAACATGAAAAATGCACCTATCATGTCTGCTGGTGAGTTTTTGTTGCGATCCAATCTGTCTTCATATACACATTTTCATTCGTTAAATCTTCCTACTGTACTGCCATGGGCTTCTAGTGTTATGCAACAGATTTAACAGTGGTGACAGACTAAGTTCAAGTAGCAGCTAAGAAGACGAAGATGCAGAAGAAGGGACAAAAAATTGGAATGGTGTGTGGAATGTCAGTAGTATATGTGGAACGTATGTATGTGGTAGTCAAGAGTAAGCCTGGGTCTCATCTTCGCGGCAGGAAAGGGCGAGATGGGATCCATTAAATGATCTCTATAATTACAGTTAGACTCAGAGATTCCCATTACTTGCTCCCGCTGGATTACGAGTTGTGGGATTAACATTTACTGTGCGCCGCGAGCGTGCAAAAATCTACTCTGCCTCTGCCATCGCCGTCAGCCGTTTCTATTAGCCGCAACGTGACCGCAAGTAACGCGAAACATGAACAATGTGTTGTGGCATCTTCCTCGGGTAAACAACGACGCATACCTAGGTTATAACCAACAACAAATGCTCCGCACAGCTCCACGCATATGTTTAACTTGAAAATAATTGTGCTGATCATTTGTATACTTACGCGAAGCTATGCTTTTCCAAATTGTTAACTCAACTTCTACCAAATGAAATTAACTGTTCGCCGTATACTCTTACAAGTAACACACTTCAACTCTATTTGTGAACTTTATTTCGCTGTCCAAAGTCTGGTCAGGCAAACTGCAAATTTCCCGTTTTCGGACTAGCGAATCGCTCGGTTGAGACATCCGCAATCGATACTTGCACTGAACAATTTGTTTTCCGCTTGCAGACAAGAGGAGAAAAAGATACTGAATCCAGTGTAACCACACGATTCATCAAACTGATGGTTCCATTAGCTCAAATACATTTGCGTTGAACAAGACTGCAATCAAATCACTCATTGAAAATTATTCCAACCAGGTGGAATCTGTGGAATGATAAAAAATATAACTTTAAAAAGGAAAACTTCTGTCAGCAATTATATTGCCTATAGTAAAATCATTTCATGACCGATGTTTTGAGACGAACACAAAATTTAACCAAGTATGCTAGAAGCAATTTTATAACGTGGCAAAAAATAAGCGGTATGCTTAATTATTTTGATCCGAATAGTGGAAAGTTTATTTGCATTACCCACGAGATAGAACATCCAGTGTGTTTGCCGTGTGCGAAGATCGTCCGCGAACAGCAGTTCGCGGACGTATAATGTTCAGTACAGGAATTACGGGAGTGCTTTCGCAGACGGCTGGTAAAGGTACTGGCGGCGGCCGTCCTCACCCGCGAATAATAAATTACAGCCGGAATGTTTACCATGCAGTCCGTTGTAATTTCAACTGTGTCTTCGTTCCATCGGCACGTAAGAAAGGTGAGAGTAACCCAAGAGAAAATACCATTTTTTCTTTTACACTGCCAAAATAGGACCTACAATTCAGTGAATTCAGACCTTTCCTTGATATTGGGAACACCAATGAAATTCCGAAAGTAATTATTAATAAAAATTGATATCTATAATAATGAAATCATTATTAGTGAAATTCAATTTTGTATATTTTATAATTAATTAGACATGTTCTTATTATTAATATAAAAGTAACACAATTTTTTATATCGATTCGTTATTGTAAATAGAAAATTAAAATAAATTTATAATACAAATTGAAAGCGTTCAATTAAAAGAAATAACATAGCATGAAACACAAAAGAAATTATTTATTCTTACCAAATAAACCCTTATAGATTGAAGTTGTGCGAAACTTCTATGATTTAGAGGTTATATTTTTTTTATCATTCGCTTCCAATAAAATCATTCCAAATAAAATAATGCGTTGACCAAAAACAAGTGAAACTCTACTATATATTAAAATACATTATTAATGATTAAACCACAAACGAAATGAACAAAAAATATAGAAACAAATTTAACGATAAAAATAAAACCTACAATTACGTTCATATGAATATTTTCGTGATGCATGAATATTTATCAAAAGTGCGCATTCTGGTGCGCGCGCACATGAGGCTTCAATATTTCGAATATATTCCATGCATAATCATCAGCAAAGCAACAATAGTAAAAAGCACATATGTAACAATTTTTCACATAATATAGAAACTAGTTTAATCTTAAAAAAATTAGCGACTTTTGTGAACATTGTTTACAAAACCTGACATAATTTCACTAAATGAGATTTTTGTTATATGAATGTACATAGTTATTTAAAAATAAGAAACATACGTTAATTCAATTACCGACCACCATAACGCCACACTCGACCAAAAGCAAAACCTAATCTACGAAATAATGATACAAAAAATAATTATGTGTGTAGTTATGTTAAGTCAATTTTAATATTTTTTTATTCAATCTGGTGAGGTTAAGAAACATGAGCAAAATGAAACACTTAAATATACAAATGTATCAAAGTACACAAACAATTTTTGTTGCAGGTGTTGGAGGTTAAAGTAGAGCCTGCTTTAGCCACAAATAGCATAAAAGTAGGCCGAAGGAGTTGCAGTTTTAAATTAGGACCAAAACAGGAGAAAGAGCGATAAAGTAGGGGCTAAATTTCGACTCGGGTATCCGAGGGTGAAAGTACCAGTAGTGGTCTTCTCGCGGCTAGGATTACATTGAGCAGTCAAGAGTAAAAAAACAGAGACAGACGTGGAAGGAAAGCGTACAAGGAAAAAAAGCGTGGATAAAAGCTGGGAGATGTTTTACGGCGAAATTTCAGATAACTCTTCAGTCTTTGTCCTTCTGTGGTAGACAAAAGAATGGGCTCCGAGCAGTTTGCATGCTATGACCAGACACCATTAGCTGCTCAAATAATTACTGTTGAATAACACATCATTTTTTGACTACTAGCCAAAGAAAGTTAGCACCCTTCGTCTCGAGTCCTGCCATATGAGTTCGTAAATTCTTCATTGATACTAGAAGTGTAAGGTAGAAATTATCTTACACTGACAATTTATCATGCTGATTTTTTCCGGAAGATCGAATTTCAGAGACATTATGAGTTGGTTTTTCAATGTCAGTGTAAATAAGTCGCATATATTACTCATCTTAAAAATATTTCCTAATATACATCCATATTTTATCAGTATTAAAACTTATTTCTTTTTGGTCGTTTCAATATGAAATTAATATAGTAAAAAAAGAGTATTGAGTTAAAAGATGTATTTATGCAAAAAATACTCTAACATTAGCAAAAAAAACTCAGTTTCTCCTGACTAATTTTTTTGCAACTAGCGAAATTAAAAGATGATTTTTTATCCACTGTACTTTTCCGAATTAGGATATGTAATTTGGTCTACTTTTTTTGTCGTCAGTTCTCATAAATCATTATTTTTCGAAATTCATAGCTTGTCAATATTAACACATTGCGTTCAAGTAGGTCGAACCTATCATTACATTTGAAAGTTAATAATAATTCTTTTCCATGGCAAATTTATTATGTATTGAAATAATTATGATGCAAAGCAAGATTTCAAAAATATTCTATTCTAATATGTTTATAAAAATAATTGGAAAAATAATTTTTAATACATTAATGAATTAAATATATGCTTTTAATTTATACAATTATTTTAGTTGTTTCTCATTTTCACATATTTTACAAATCAATTGATTATTAAAATATGCAAAATATGCATAAATGATATCAAATCATTATAAATTTAATTACTTCTTTCTGAAAACATAAATATAAACGAAGCTTTTCAATGTATCAAATGAAAGCTCTTCAATTTTATATCATATAAATTAGTAAGTAAATGCCCTAGTACCTCAAAAATAGCTTATCTTTAAAAATAGACAATATTGTTTTTACAAAGGATACAATGCATTTATGTATGTTTGTAATTGTAAATACATGTTTATATCATTGTATTTTTGATTAATTTCCTGCGACCTATTTTATCGCTGCATTATATACTTCGGTCGAATAATGAATTGACGTTTCTTAAAAATAACATCAAATAGTAATATTTTGGAAAATTAAATAACTTCCAATGCTTTCTATTAAATTGAATATCAAGCCATTGCAAATTAAATCGCCAAATTCTCATTGAACTGCGGTAAGACGTTATATGTTAGTGTTTCCTTGTTCAATAATTCATATATCCGGGAGCTCAGCATTTGAATACGTTACATATAGACTTGCTATTTTTAAGCTGTCGCGGACATGATCAGTATTTGATGGAGATCTCGTTCAATCTTTTGCTCTTGTTTTATCCCCGCTGGGAAACAGTTGAGAATGAATTCGCACCGCCACCCAGGAGCAATTAATGTTCCCAATGGATAGTTCTAAAAATGCGGAACAGCGTTCCTCATTTGATTGAGCGTGAACGTTTCGACAAGTCGAACTATATAGGCTCATGCGTGGACAAAGCGAACAGTGCAATTTCTGTTTCGAATGCTCATCTTGTAGGTTCATTGCCTACAGGGACGATATTTTCTGATCCTTTTTTATCGCCGAGAATATAATTTTTAATCAATCATCATAAGTAGGATTGATACAAAAAAGGTAAACTGATTTTAGAGAATTTTTATATTCATGAATGGATATATTTTTATACATACCCATTCAACTGAGAAGAATAAACTTTACGAGTTTAATGCTTGTGTTTAGATGAATTTTAATTTTCGTTTTCAACAAGCTGTTAAAATTATTATCCACGGAAAAAGTTTATGAATTATAAATTTAATAAAATGATTGTTATAAAATTGTATGAATTTAAATGAGTGCGTATAACTACTTTGAATTAGCGTATATTTTTTACAAATAAAAAAAATTGATATAT
>JABFQD010000161.1:0-34902 GCA_022817045.1 Psix sp. ZL-2020
TTTAATTTCAAATATATATTGCAGATTAATAATATTTTTTATGACTAGTTTGATAAAGAAGAATTACGTTCTAAATCGTAATTTTTATTTCTTAATAAACGATAAAATTTATATAGATATAAAGTGAAAAATATCTATTTCGAGTTTGCTATTCATTGCAATTTTTATCCATTACATATTCCTGTAAATAAATCTATGCAATTGCAATAATTTAGAACAGATCATATTCTTTTTGAAACGTCTACATTGATTTTGCCGTGTCATTAAAATGTTTCGTATGAGAACGAGTATGACAATAAATAAAAGCACCGGAGTGTAAAAATACATCGATTCAATGTGTGGCTTTATAATATATTCGCCGAGCTCCTCTTAACATGTTCCTGTGCAATCGACAATTGCACGTCCGCGTGGCAGTAATTCAGAGGTCGTAGTCGCGTAGTTCCGGGATAGCTGGGATTCTGTGGGAGCAAAGTAGCGACGAGCTAGCGCTTGTTACGTCGTTCGGATTTTGCCGATCGGCTTAGCTTGAGCTAGCGTGAGTCCCGTTACAGCTGTCGTCGTGCTTTCGCATCGCCCCTGTGTCGTTTGACTGCTGCTTGGAATCTCAATGTCTCTTTCTATCACTTACTACCCGCGCAATAGCATTACTTATGCAGGCTCCACTTATGGCTCGCCCTAAAAGCCGCGCGCTCTTGCCAGCCAACGATGCTTTTTCCATTGGTACAAATCTTTCGTAAGCTCGGTTAGCGTTTCTTAGATACCTTTGCAAGCCGATATATAATCGCTAGACTACACCTTACATTTTTTTTACATCAGAGAACAGTGTTCATACTTATGCATTCGTACGAATTCTGTAAAAACTAAATGTTGGCTTTCAACTTTTTACGCTACAAAAGTGATGCAATTTTAGCGTCCGATTAAATGTTGAGTGGTCGCTTGATTAATTCCTTTTTATCAATTTTCAGGTCCATGGTAAAAACAATCTGCAATCCAATTTGAAAATGGGATGACTTGCCCATCGCAATGTAGCTGCAATTTCGTGTAAATTGTCATTAAAATGTCGCTTTCTTTGGAAATAAAGCAGAAATAATTTGAAGAAAGTTCGCTGCGCCGCTAAAAAGTGTGCAGAGCACATTAAAATTTATTCTCCCTGCCGATGGACCCGCACTTTTTGTTGCGCGGTTTCACAGTAAAAACGAATTGCTCAATTACAACATAATTTATTCAAAATTGCGTGCGCGCAAGGCATCGACGACCACACATGACAAGTTTACCTTTCTGCCCTATTCGTTATGGAGAAACAAAAAATGTCGTCGGTATTAATGACAGTTACGTTCCTCGCGTGTTTTCCAATTACATTTTACTGCGTAAGCTGATGCTGAGTTATAAACGTTCATAAGCCATTGATGCCGTCCGTTTTTCTTTCTCCCGGGATTCATAATAATGTAATGTTTTCACACACAGCTAACATCGGTTGGTTTTAACTTTGCAAAATTTTCGCTGAGAAAAAAGATACTAAATAAATTCGGTATGTTAGACATCGACCACACACGTGTTTCACTGTTTTGAGAATAGGTTTCTTATACATATAACGATGTAAGTTGAAAAGACGAAATGTCTGCACAACTGGATAGCAACTTTATCTCTCTTTATGCGAATGTACGGAGCTGTAAAATCTTAATTGGGCTGACCCGTGTCACTCAAACTTTTCGACCATTTCGAAGAAAAAGAATTCGGTCACGTATAGCAAAGAAACCTCTTAAATTTTACAGCGCATCAGAAATGCGAATTAAAGGCACCCGCGAAGATTTGGAGTGTCTCAAGATTGATGCTTAATTGAGCAGCTTTTATTGCAAGGGTTGTTCTGAAAAATTATTCCTTAAGTTGAGCGACGATCACTCGTTTACAGAGAGTAAATTATACAGCCAGACGAGGAACAGGAAAATATTTATAAACGGCAGAGAATGGGTTTTATTTGTACCTACTAATTAGCGGCGTGGAGCCTTTGTTGTTTATGATACGAGAATAATCCTATTTCCTCGATTACTGGAATTTTAATGAAACTCAGAAAATGTTTCAAACATTTCTATTTTTTTATGATTGGTTTCGATACAATTACATGTATAATATATATTTGGTTATATTTTTCAAATAAAATGTCATACCGATAATATTTTAAGTTTCTTGCCTCGAAGAAATATAATATATGCTTGTATGATATCCAGATTATGCACTGTGAAACAAAATGTCAAAGATCTTGAAGAAAATTGCATATAAGATTGAAGTCTTAATGCGAAATATTGCATATTTTCCCATTGCTTGTCAAAGAGTAGGACTTGTAGAAAGGCCATAATCGATACATATGAATATTGAACGGTACTTGAGGGGCAAGCATATCGAGGAATAAACACGGTCATTCATAAGTATTTTAAGTACTAAACTGTTCTGCGAACATTGCCACTGGACAATATTTATTTTACATGATATTGGTTTTAGCTTTTTGTAATACTATGGATTTATATATCTAGCCTCATAAAATATACACACAAAATGTGTTAACTCTGGTCTTGACAACGATAACGCATTACCTATTCAATCACTCTACAAATCGATTAGAATTTCATTTATGAATTTTGTGCGAGAATATTTCAAAATCATAACGAATTTGTGATACAAAATATTGCAATTATAATTAACGAGTTATCGAAATTCTGTATTGTAATAAAAATCAGTGAACTAGGAAACAATAAATTTTGTGACAGTGATAAATAAATGTTATATAACTACTATGTTTTTAACATGTATTTAATGTTTTTTTTTTTTATTTTTTTTTATTAAAATGTATTTAACAACTATGTGATCTTATTTAAAAAAAAGCAACATAATAAAAAATTGCATACGATATACTTATATTGTTATTACCGTGTTCGAAATAAATGTTTATGCATGTATTAACGACATACAAATAACAAAAATAATATTAGCTGTTAGATATTTTTTATTTCTTGCTTATTTCACAAATATTTGAAACAAAAGTAATTTTCAATCATTTAGTTTAACATAATTTAAAAAAAAACATTTTTGACATCAAATTTAAATAAGCGTATGAATAAATGATAATTACACTGTTGAAAATGAAGGACGCTTAATTTCTGCAAATTATCATGAATAAGCGGGTTTATACTAAAATTCCATAGGGATCGATGTATTTATATTTTGTGAATTACGTCGAATCCGACGGGCCAACGCGTCTGGTAGACGTTTCGCGAGTATTCTGAATAATTAATGGGTATACCTCACTGGCGACGGAGTATCGACCGGAAGTCCATGATAATTAATTCACGAGACGTGGAAATAGAAATAGCTGTCTGCCTTTGCCGGCTCAAGAGGGGATAAGAAAGAAAGAGACGGATTCACGAAGGGTTCATGGACTTGACATCGGGAAGAAGTAGTGAACGAAGACGATACTCGCAAGCAGGCGTGTGAGTGGTAGGCACAGTACAAGCCGGCAACTTCTGTCGCATAAATGATGCACGCGTGATTCGATATGACGACTATTTCTTTTTCCTTTTCAGGCCATTTTTACGAAATACATTTCATATTCCGCACATTTCTCCTTTATTTTTTATACAGATATACTCCAAACATTCTCGCCTTTTTCTCGCTAGACGCTTACACGTCCCGTAACTTGTAAATCAAAACAAATTTATAATTCCTTTTTCGCAATTTTTCTCAATTAGAATGAATTTTCATTTAACTTAGTGAATTATTTAAGGAAATCATTTCAATAATTTTAACGACGAGTTTCATGCGTAACTGTTAATTAATGGTTTAAGAAAGAATTAACAAAAACTTTGTCGTTAAAAAGAAATTCTGACATAATTTTTTATTTCGTTGAAGTAAGTAATTAAATATTCGCTGTAATTACAATTTATATCTTTCAATTAATTTTTTTTGTTACTGATCAACAGCTTTAATCAATTTACGTTATATCAGAAAGTTTCGAATCATATTATTTATACACCAGATGTAGCTTGTTATACTATACAATATATACTTTTGCGTGAGATTGTCAAAAGTATCCAGAGTTATAGGACAAAATCGTGTATTCTGCATTACATGAGTGACAACGTGTATAGTTTCCATACTTTTTGTGGCGCCGTATTGAATGAGTTTTTATTTTAGATTTCAAAATGTATTCATTCAATCATATTTTCAATTCTGTCTACAGAACATAGAAATATATAAACATAATTGCATTTTTTTCATTTAAAAAATCAACCATTAAAACTATATTATTAATTAAAATACTTTTAAATATTTTATTTTTAATCGAATTCACAAATATCGTTTATTACAATTTAGAAGGTTTTTTCGCACAGTTGAAGAGCTGTTGTCCAATTACATGAACTTCTTTAAAATTCATCTAGTTGCCCTTTAAGAGTCCTAAAACATCTTTTATGGCTCATAATATTTCAGATGAAGAAGTTGAAATGTCGGAATACAAGATGATGAAGGTAAATAAAGATTTTTGTTGTGAGTTGGCTCCAATTTTTTTGATGATCTGAAGAATGTCGAGGATGCTTAAGTCAGGGGGCGATGATGCGCCGGTTCGGCAACCCGAGTTTGTAATAATAGAGGACGCAAACTCTTCGTGACCATTAGGACTAATTTTCGTTAAATTGCATTGTACGGCTAGAAATTTTAACGTCTGTGGCAACATTCATTTTGGATGAACGAACGACGTTCCCTGAGGACTTGGGATATTCGTGAAGGGCCCCACGCGTCGAAAATGTGCGATTCGCAAATTGTGCCAATTTTATGACATGACAGGCGCCCTTTTCCTGATCGACTTTACCACAACCTACGTGTGCAAAACTAATGTGTCATGTAATAATGAAAACGTCAATCTAAACTATTTTTAAAGTCACTGCCTGCCTAAATTTAGGGGAGCATCCCTGATGCATAAACCCAGTCTTTTTATTAAATCTAATTATAATTGAACGATCATTGGAGCAAAACGAGCACTGATTAATTAAGCATCAAACAATTTTTGATCATATGTACTTTTACAAAAGTTTGCTACAATTTCCTTATTCAATTTTAGTCACACTCTCGCAACTAAAAAACTGACGTAATTTAATAAGCATAATTAAAAGGTTTCTATATTTACTAATTAATAAAATAATTGAATTGTAATGTAGTGGATTTTTTCCTTCATTTGCAGATGAAGCTGAAATAGATTAAGATTGATTGATATCTCCTGGAAATCATATGCACAATATACAGTCGCGATAGTAACACAAACAAAGTTAGTAATAACGTTAGCAGCAGATCACATTATATTCTCTCAACGTATGCAATATAAAGCGTGCCGACTAAACAGTCGATTTAATATATTAGAGAATGATACCCCGACGACGTGATTGCGTCGTCGGTGAATTCTTATCGGTAGAGGATGGCTATAAGCCTGCACAACGATGGCGCGAGCGGACAAAAATGCGCCGTCGTATACGAAGCTATTCAATTTCTTTGCAGCGATTTCCAATAAATCTTTTGTTCTCGAGACACGCGCGCGTATTCGGCGTCAAGTGGAAGGAGTGGTAGCGAGAGATTGCGTCTCGGCTTCCCGCTGAGAAGGGTGATTGAGAGCCCTCCACCGAAAATTCGCGTCGCCGTGTCATCCCTCTTGCGTGCGCGTTGCTTCATTTATTTATTATTCCACAACATATACATGCTCATATGGAAATTTATCGCTGATGGAAATTTGCACCCTTCAATTCTCAACAATTGTCTAGGATACTGTTTTAGGCAAGAGAATATGTTGCACGAACTTTTTGTAAACTTGTTTCCCATGATCAAGATATTGGTTTTCGCGTCTATATCAGCTTCGAGATTAAACTGAATGTTTAGTTGCTGGAAAACCTAATTCAAACTTCTTTTATCGACACTGCAGTTTTTTTTTAGTACAAATTGGTTGATTGGAGTTATCTATTTTGAATTAAATACAAGTTTTTATAATTGTATATTTATTCAAGAATTTATCATGTAATTAATTGTATTAATACGTACAAGACCGCTCTATGCGATTTGATAAGCTTTCGTAGGATTTATAAATTTTTGACGTAAAATAAATTATGAAATACATGCGGAGTTATCTCGTTTCTCGTATAAAGTAGTTGTGAAGATTGCTTTTTGCATCACCCAGCGGTTAACAGTTCTTCACTGCCAACTTTATTTTATATAGCAAGTAGACCGTATCTGAATATGTTGCACGCGATGAAACATGAAAACGCGTGATAGTGTATTATCAATGAAAGATCAATAATTGTCTATCATCGTATTATCTTCCTTCAACGTTATAACTGAAGAACATTCTTTTCTTATGTAGTTATATCATGAGTGAAAGATTAAGTTGTGAAGACAGGTTGCTTTATGAAAACATTTTTCTGACGTTTTGTTAAACATGTAGATGATTATCATTTCCAAACATATTTCGACACGTTTACAAGTAAGAAACGTATGCTAAGGAAATAAATAACTATTTCTTGTCAGATGCAAAATAAGGAACACTTTAAATTGCTGCAACAATTGATTTTCATTTAATGAATACTATTTAAAAATGAACAAATGTAGCGACATTGAATCAAATCAGAAAAGTTACACTGTTCATTTTTTAATTCAATAAATTCATTTCTGGTAAAAGTATGAGCTAATAAAACACAGTTTTTGATATTCATGCACGCGAAGCTACATGATTTTTGCAAATACAATATTGTGTGTAAATAACAAAAATTGTAACACGCAAATTCTCCAAATAATATTAATATGCAGAAAATAATATTGATGTATATGATAAACCGTTGTACTGAATTTACAGTTGAAAGCAATACAATATATGTTTATAAAAGACTGAGCGAATAAAATATTTGATTCAGGAATAAATGAATGCATTGATATGATTGTCATCCGTTTCAAACAAAGTTAAATCAAATCCATTAGTTACAAGTCATTCTGTACCGACAGATCAGAGTTACCAACGATAATGATTGTGTAACTTTAGACAATACGATTGTCTAATAATATATTCATTGACGTAGATAATCTGTAAAGAGACTTTGATCAAACTTCTGCACTATGGTTGCGCTCTGGCAAATTTACGTTATTGTTTGTGTTCAATTGACAGTATTCAGATAGCAGGTATCAAATTTCACAAAAAGGAGAACATTGATTTCAAAAAGTTAGCTTGCTATTCAAGAAATATTTGTTCGCTACAATAAATTCGAATAGTACCTTCAATTTCAAAATATGAACAATACAAAATTAAAAAAATATATGCATATGAAAGCAATCATAATCTAACTTGAATCAAACATTATGATAAATAATTTTGTTATTTCATGTTTTTTTAAGAGTATACAAAATTTGCATTGATTGGCAGTGTAATGAAAGCAGCAGATTAATTTTATTAAGAGTAAAGTTATGAACTGATAAGATATACACTAAATAGTAGAAGAACGACATAAAAAAAATTTAAAAGAAACTAAAGTTTTAACTATTTTTCAAAACTGGCTTACCTTTTGAAATTAAGCAAGAAAATCATAGAATATTGATTTCCCATATATTTAATCATATTGTTAGCTTAAAAGTAATATTTCAGTCCATCATAAATAAGTCATAGTTAAAAAAATTAAAAATTGTAACACAAATTAACTGAATTGAATTTATGGTAAACTTAATATCATAAAGTAGATATTATAGTGATTAAGTTCAAAATAGAATCAAACTAAAGTTGATATACATGGTGTGTATTGTTTAAAAAGATAAACAGATATAAGAATGTTTGTCTGCATAAAACATGGTAATATTAATTAATAAAGAAATAAAATGTATATGTTTAAGTTCACCGTGAAGTTACCTCAAGCACTATTTATAAAGCAATACGATTATTTAATTTAAATTATTTAGTTTGATTAATTATATTCAAATTGAAATATATGATTTTAATCATTTTTTTTATTTATATAATTAGAATTAAAAATAAAACCACAATGTAATCTTAAACTGGCAGTGAAAAGTCAAAATTATTATCAATATTTCCATCAGCTGTACCAAAAGTTCTTCAAAAAATATATGAAACTTAAACACACTCCTTAACAAAATAATCATATGCACTATATGTTCATTTTGTCGTCCCTTTAAGAAATTAAGTCACATAACGTGGTCAAAAGACTTATTAAGCACGGCACATGTCTATGATAGTATATCTTGCGCATCGTCGGTTTTCCTTCATCTCGATTATGAGCAAAGTCGACAGGCTCAGGAGGGAATCCAGGTGTGGTTCCTGCTACCATGGGGCGTTTCAAGTCGCATAATTCAACGGACAGAATTGCGCCGGTTTTGGCCGCGGTTCGTTGGTCCGTGTCTCTTGTTCGAGCAGTTCATAAGTAAAACAATCCAGCAACTTTGGCAAAGTTGGCCGATTAGCCCCATCTCAGGATCCCACGGCTAACTTTGCTATATATCCCGGATGTGAACGTAGCGCTACGCGTCAGGGTTGCATTTATTATAACTAAAGTGTGGGATGACGTGAGCCACACCACTGACATTTCCAGTATCCTAATTAAACTTGCGTAGTACTAACTAACCTTATTTGCTAAGCCCGCGGCTACGCACATACGTTTGCCGATTATATTTAATAGCAAAAAATGAGCTCCCCTCACGCTGACTGCAACGGTGGGACTTGATTTGAGTGTTCATCCCTACACTTTCATTAATATTAGTCGGCCAGCGGGATAAGGCACCCCTCGTACTATGTATTTACTTCAACTTGGAAATAACGTCGATAGCATCGCTGATATATTTGGATTAACTACTCAATACAATGTCAAGGATTTATTTTAGCACCGAATCCGGCATTATTGGTCAACACTTGGCGTGACAAATGACGCTTGGTATTCAAAATGTGAGATTACCTACGCACTGTTATTGTTACAGGGACGCAATCCTCGACTTATTTTGGATAATTAATATTTTGGAGGACTGATTAATGTCACATAGCTTGATTCATTTTCGAGAGACCCCGACCATAGGTGATTGCGGTTGATTTGTTTAATGGAGACTCTTCTCAGATTTATTTAGGCTTCGATGTAAGTGCAGAACAAATAACGACATTCTCACTGGGGAACAATTATTCCGTGAAGAACGCAGAACTAATAGCCAAGTTGAGGAAAGAATTCACAACGGAGTAACACGTTGTTTTCGATTTCTTGGGAGATTTCCCAGGTGCATGTTCGGATATCTGTTATTTTATAATATGTAAAACTATTGTGCTCCTCCAATATGTTGCGATTTGAAAAGATACAATAATTCAACGAAGTTCCGCATCCCAGTACTCACACACTTTCTGCAGTCTTATCGATGTGCATAAATTTACACGTTTTTTATTATTGTATAGCGGTACGTCTTTAATACATGACGCGTGAAATTGCATCAATTTGTAGTGCTTTAAAATCGCAACACACGTTTTATATAAAAAATAATGCTTGTCGTAAGATTTCTAAATTCACCATACGGTACCATAATTCTTAAAGCAATCTTGTTTTATGATGTTAATTTTTATATGAAGACTAATATGATCTATGATTTTTATCATTACTATAACTGTAAACACTTATTTTGACTCAAACAACACAAGCATTTAATTTTTGAAGTTCAAAAGCAAACCATTAAACCAAAATATTCATTGAAATAATTCATTAAGCTTTGTATTCCAGGAACGCTACATCCATCTAAATAGTAATACATAAAGTATACTTTAATTAAAATTTTCTTATTTGACCTACAGACTACATGATTAAACTAACCATCAAAAAAGCTAAATAACTTCAGTGAATTAAGGTGACGTAAATGAAGTAACAGCGTAACTGGTACATCGTGCGGACGTACATGCACGTCAATTAGGTTTTCAGAGGTGAGTAAGCAGCTGTGCTATCTCAAGAGTAGTCTTATGGATGTCCGCACGTCGCTCATAATTACACCCTAGTTCCGAGCTGCTTCGTCTAGGGCAAAATAGGGTAGGAGTTTATCCTTTCGAAGTTTCAGCGTAATAGCACGTACTTGCTTCAATGACGCGAGACAATTGCATCGTATTGTTCAACGGACACAAGACGTGGTTGCAATGAACCTACACACTCACGAATATTTACATGTAAACTTACTACCGACGTCTGCCTTTACGAATCCTGTATTTACTAAGGTTGACGAGTGCTAGTAGTGTCAGCTTGCTAGACTGGCCGAGCTTTCATCCCTTACGTTTCTGAGAAGTAATTCCCTTCAGAATCAAAACCGATCTTTCTTGCTTCTGAAATCCTAAACAAATTTCGATTCTTGCACTATGAATATTAAGAATGAATTATATGATGCATATCACATAAAAAACAATTTGACAAGACTTTTAGTTTATTTGATTTATAAACTAGCTTGAAAATATTATTTGCAAAAATGAATCAATTTTTCAGTAATATTAATGAAAAAGGAAAACCATTTTATTTATTAACGGAACCAGATGAAATGAGATTTACTGATAATTATGAACATCGTAAAACGCCTTGAAAATTATTTGTTCTCAATCCGAGAAAGTGTTTTATAGTACTGCTGATAATATCGGCGGAAAGTATAGAGAAGTCAAATGGCTTGTAACTGTGGAACACAATAACCTCGTTAATTTTGTTTATCCTACGTAATAGATAAAAAACCAGTGCACAAAAAGGACATTTTCGAAAGCCACGACTTACGAGACCGTAGCAGTTGCATCATTTAAGCGAATTATTGGTTTTCTCCGAGGAAAGTGAGTTCGAATTTCGAGAACATGTTTTACTGTCAGTTGTAATACAAGGTTATGAAATTTTATCGAATTTGTCAAGCTGTTTCTGAAGAATGAAGCCAAGTTAAATTTGAAAAACGGTGGAGTCATTATTGCTATCATGATAACTCATTTGTTTCTGTTACAAAAGCTTTTTGTAATTTCCACTTCACATAATTTAAATTTCCTATTTTCTTTCACAACATGAAAATAGTTCTTCTGCGCAATGAAAAATCAGCTTGTTGAATTCGGAAAATTATGCCGAATCTCGCATTGTGAAAGATTCATCCGTGTAACGTTGAATGCATGGCTAATGAGAGTTAATCCGATAAATGAAGATTTCGTAAGTGAATACGCGATAAATTTGTATAAAGAAGGGTTCAATTGGGTTAGAATCGTTATATCCTCGTTGAGAAGGCGGATAAGGTACGAGAACACGGCTCGAATATAGTCAGTAAAATAGCCGTGGGACGTTATCATCAGGGTGAGAACTCGCTCTATGATTGCATTGACTGAGAATAAAAAGGCAGAAGGGAAAGTAAAAAGAAAAGGAGGCACTAGCTCTACCGGTAAATCACGCCGCGGGGAGTCCGGTCGTTCCGGCGGAAGGTGCCTCGTAACTTTGCGAAATCTACCCACCCTCAAGACCGCGCCAACGAGCCAGCCAACCGACCACCACCGTGACTTTAGTTCAGCTACGCGCCCTTCCATTTTCTCAACGCCGGAACAACCCGGCATTTGAAATATTAAGCCGCACAAGGCCGGATACCAACTAGAGAAATAAAGAGAGAGCACAAGACAAGTTGTAATAAAAGTCAGACGAAGACACAGCCAAACACGAGGATGATACCATAGTCTCGACTCGACGTTGACTTTACCTGCTTAGAGAATTCGCAAGCTCTTTCTGCGTGTTGCACCAGCAAACTTGCCACTTCGAACTAAGATCGCCGATAAAAAGGAGGAAACGACGCTGCACTGCTTGACTTTTATAAGCATTTCTTTTTTCAAATAAAAAATATCACTGCTTTCTTTTGTCCACGAGAATGTCAACTGCGCTAGTTAATTTATCCTTATTCACTTTCTTTATATCATAACTTGTACAACTATGGTCTACATTTTTCCCGGCTTTTAGAGAAAATTTTTAACATATTTGCGAGAAATTTATCTCAAACAAATTCACGCTCTATTATTCGAAAAAGGTTCTCCAAAATAAGATATCAAAGTAACAAAAGTGGCCAAAGGTTTAGTCGGGTGTTTTTTAAGATTTAAGTGTAACCGGTTTCTGGAAGAATGAGCTACAAATCAGAAAGCACGAAATGTGTTGTTTTTATTTCGATTGCACACTGAAGGATGCATAAGATTTTTAGAGTGCGGTATTTTGACATGAAATGGAAAAGAACCGAAATTAAAGAGGAACAAAATCGTGAAGACAAACACGTAGATCATTAAATCCTTTAGAGTAGTCTGACAAAACAAATAACTCTCATTCACATTCCATTTAACTAGTGTGCGAATAATTTTATTGCGACGAGACCTCGCACCTAGTCATTCCAATTATGAAAATTTTTGCATTCTGTTCGTTAAGCAGTTTGCTTCTCATATTTCAACACGGTAAATAAATTTTAAAATGTGTGTATACAATAAAAGATAAATAAGCGTAATTTATCTGTATTACGCACTAACCCAGTTATTGAATCATTGACAAATTCAACAATTCATGCTTACAATTAGTTCTTAGTACATCTCCCGATGTGTGTTAGAAATACCGTAATCAATGTTTGCTTAACAGCTTTGTATAATTACTATTGTTTCACCTTTCATACAATTTACAGCAAATGAATCACGAGGTTAAGTATTACATAAATACCATGACTTAATTTGTCATGGTGTCTTTTTTAATTTGACAATAATATTGTTATTTCTCATAGTATTGCATAATTTACAATTTTTCATACGCTTTTATATGTTAAAATAACTTCAATATATTATTCAGAGTAAAATAATTTTAAAAATCTTCATAAATTTTTTCCTCTAAAAAAATATAGAATATTTGATGTTGCAGAATCTACGTATAGATCTACGTTTTACTTTAATTTAATAATCTCTACATTTCTATCTACAGTTTTTATCATAATAAATGAATTGTTTGAAATCAAAATTTTTTGTGACAGAAACTTTCTATTGTTTTAAGATCGACGTTTTCTGGGCTGTCAGAGTTTAATTCCTAAAAAAGTCGAGTAAGCTCGTCGGGTCTTTGGAGTAGTTCCGAGACAGTGTAATTGATGACACATAGCTATCACATTATTTTGTGCATGATTGTAGTGTAAGAAAAACCTCCATAGGAAAAAGAAGAGGATACGAGAGTTAACGTCAAACGAGAGCAAGCCCACCCTTCGAAACTCAGAATTGACGCTTTTATGAACGATCTTCCCTAGTGTACGAGTATCTCTCGTCAGAAAAACGAATGAGAGTAGCTCTACAAGAATTGCGAGAAAGTCTGATAAAACGTAAAATAATCAGGACTTTTTTCACTGGCATTCTGATGAAAAATGTAATGATATGAATGAGAAAGATAATTGGGTTCTATATATTGCGTTATATTTTTTTTTGTTACTTTGTTTTTTATTGTCTTTTCTAGCTTTGTATTTGATAGCAATCCTTTAGTTACGTGAAAAGAAAAGATTGATTTCGTTAATATAAAATATTAACACTTGCTCATACGATAATCAAACAGTAAATTTAATTAACTGTAAACGTTATTCACTTGAATTTGTCTATTTTTTACAATAAAATGGCATGCAAAAATCCACAACAATAGTATGAGATATTTTATCAATATTTTAAGGTGAGAATATCAAAATAGTCTTTCTCATAAAAAAGAGGATAAAATGAAGCGCGCAAAATATGAAATGCAATAAAAGCAAAGTATTAAGAGGGAGAAATGTATAAAATGACTTATTGAATGTCATGAGAATTGTAAAACAAGAAGAATATTGCATTTAAGTTTAATGTATATAGGCTATAATTCAAAGTGCACTTTTATTAACGAACTATACATTTTATTGACGTCGTTTATCTAAAAGCTCTATTACCCCCAAAAAATCAAGGTCAAAACATTTATTAATAAATGTAATGATTCAATTTAATAAAAAAAATATCTTGAAATTTGATTAACGTTATTTTTTTTTTTAATTTTTTAAAGACAGATTATATGAAAAAATTCTACTTCTTTTTCCTTTACACATTTTCATTCTTAATATAATTTTGAAAATGAAATACTTATTATGTTTTGGCATAAAAATAGAAAAAATATGTATATTAAATTTGTAAACAAACAGTTTTTGTATAGTAATTGTATTATTATCCATATAAAGAAAAAATTAATTTGAATCGATAAGAATATTCACTGATAAAAGTTGTAAGAATTTCTGCTATAGCGAATGAATTCAATTCAAAGGCAGATAATAAATCTCCATCTGTTATGTCATACATGAATAGAGTTATATTTTCTTTTAAATATTGATTTATGTAGAACAATAGCTCTTTTTCTATTATTTATTAGTTCTTTTTTATTATATTTCTAAAAACTGATGATTCAAACGACACCTTGATAATTGCCTCCAACCTTCTTTAAAAATGAATATTTCTCAATATTATCGAAGCATGAAGAAACTTTGAAAATACGTTATTGTCTGAAATCCCACTTGCGTGAAAACTCATCAGAAATAACATATAGTACAATACACGATAATACTTGAACACGCACTTACATCAATATGCCGCGCTTTCTCGATAAATTTGAAATTATAAGCAGTATACGTACACGTGAAGTTACTATTTACACCTTACAATCTCTTTCGCGCGAGTGTGAATAATAGGATGGCAAGTCTTGGTATGTCTGGTCAAAGGTGTTAATCCTAAGACAAAGCGAGTAGGCGTCGTCAATTTATAAATGAATGACGTCCATTTGTCACGAAAGTTGTATGGAACGGCCGATAAATAATATTGATTGTATTGTTGAAGAACAGGACTATATACGCACCTGAGTCTGCTTTACAATATTGTGGATTCCGTCATTATGGTTGACAAGTGCTCGTTATTTATATATCAATTCATTATGCGCCCATAAATCATCCCGCGATAAATAGCAGCCGATTATTCCACATTATTCAACAGGGCGAACCCGCAGTCATAAATAATTGTTGGAGCCATTCAATCGGCACAAAAATTGCGAGCAACTGAATTGTGAAGGAATTGCCGCGAGCGCTACATAACTTGCAAAGCTTTTTTTCACTTTTCAAACGAAACAATTTGTAGCCACAAATTTGTAAGTAAATTTGGTGCGGAAGTTTGAAAAACACCCCGAGGATGGCAGTGGCGTGTGTGTGTGCGCGCACAAAGTCACAGAGGAAAGAGAATAAGGGAGTTTTCTGCAAGCCACGCAATTTCGGTTCGCGGATTGAGCAACCCTCTTTCACTTTTCCTTATGTCGCCAACCGTCCTCTTTCGATTCTTCTGACTTTCTTTCATCCCTTTCCCTCGTCTGCGTGATCTCAAGACCTTGTTTTATTTGCGCGACTCTTTTCTCTCGATGGCGACTTTCTCTTAGCCCTCGAATGTCGCTGCACTGCACATCGTCGATGAGTGTTTGACAGAACGACATGTGCGGGCGGTAAACGCACGGCTTCAATGGCACAACGGGACAAGGAGATTCTGCATTACGGACAGATATTTGTCCTCTAAGTGGGTACTTACTCCAAACGGATCTAGAGCGTCGTAAGTAGTCGGGTTTATGTATACTTGACTATTCTTTCAGCTGGTTGTTCAGTTTCCAAAAGGCTAATTCATCTACTGACAATGTTAAACCAAAGCAAAAACTCTTGTCGGAGCATTTTTCACGCGATTTTTAGGTAGATCGCGAGAAAATGTTGAGTGATTCGTGTATGAAGCACACCAACATTCTTCCTCTCACTTCTTGTCATTTTATAGACACGTTGGTGGCAGAACAATTTTTACGGAAGATCGTTGCTTATTGGTTCTAATTTGATGAAAGTTCTTGTTAGCGGTATTTTAAATTGCTGCCTGTGTACATAATTAATGTTCGCACGGGAGAGTACTTTTTTCTTTTCTATTACACGAATGGCTCTTCAAATTGGCATGAAACCTTAAACTGACTTAAAAGGCTTCATACCGAGTCTCGAGTAAAAAGCGAATTTCCAAGAAGAAGTGGTTTCCGTTTTTTCGCTGCCTGAATTTCAGAGTAAATAGATATGTCTAGCACTAAATTGTGGCGAGCTTCCATGCCCATTCTGAGTCATAGATCCGCGTTCTCCCCCAAAAGTCATTTTTCGTCTCACTCTTGGGGATGGAAAGTTTCTCATCTTCATCTGGAAGCTATACGCTCTCATACTTAACAACGCGAACTTTGATGTTGGAATATTTAGGAGGGCAGTAATTGTTCTCGTCAACCCTGCTAGGAGATGCCTGCAATATTTGTGCTCTTTCTTTGTGATAGTTCGCGTGTTTATGCCAAGAAGAAGAATTCATCTCTGCGCTGACCTTTGCGTGAAACTTTTCACGGCCGCTAAAAACAACCACGAACATATTTCATTAACGGAAAATCGATTAACCGATTGCAAACATTTTCGGCAATTAATATATAATAAATATTCCATATTAAAAAGAACAAAAATTCTACACACTTAACTGACTAGATATTTCCTGAAATGTTTACTTATTATTGTACCATGAATTATGATATTTATTTTATCACATTTTACAGCTGTGTTTGAAATTCGTTGCAAAGCTAAAAAGTGTTTTAAAAACTTGTACGTTATTATGACAAGTCGGCTGGGACAATTTTGTGTCGCGTTTTACCAGGAATTATAATTACCAGCATGTGTTGCCAGTAGTAACAAATTGTCTTGTGGTGTACAGAGCGCGTATGAAAAAATAAATTAAAACTGCCCCTAATTACGGTAACCATTATTACCGCAAAATACAGTAATTCGCACGTCACCCGTAACTACGCTAATGCAAAACATTTGTCATTAAAACGGAAGCTGCTCATTTGTAGCATAAAATCATTCATCTCGACTTATAATAAAATAATATCAAATTCGTATGAGTTAAACATGAATGATATTCGTAATTAAATTCATCACACGGAATAAATTCCATATCCGAAAATATATAATTCAAATCATATTTCTACATTTGCCACGCGTAAAGTCATATATTTATCAAATTCACTTCCTCTAATTTGATTTCAAGTAGCTTTATAACTGCGTCAGTTACATATAAATGACAAATTTTTATTAATTCACATAAATGTTTCAAGATCATATGCGAGTATTCATTTGTTTTTAAGCCTCGGCATGTGTCATTTTCTCGTGCATACCTCCCTCCTTTCATAGTTAGAAGTTTGCTTCGGTGTTGAAATGCACATGCTTCCTCACTTACATCTAGACATCAGAGTTCTTCGTTAATGAATTAGTTCTGTTATGTATACATGGCAAATGTGACTGCAAATGTCTTGCGTATGATGGTAGCGACCCAAAGTCGCGAACTGTTGCACGTGTTCTATATTGGAGGCGGCCTTTCTCTCAGATCTTGACTCACGGCGCGTTACGTTGTCAAACATGTGGCGTTTAACGGGCGCCGTATCGCTTGCGAGTCGCAGAAGACGCCGGATCCTTTAATCTTCGCAACCCGAGCGATACATCTTTTTGCGTCGATGCCGAATAATCGTTGGGCCCGCCTTCAATATACCTCCTTGCATGCACCGCACTCAATTTCACCTGAATAATTTACATTTTTGCCAACTGCATCTCCGTAAATAGCTTGCAGGAATACCAACAGGCTAAAGACGATTTATTTGAATAATTTAATTTTGGAAATAAAATTTAATTGAGATAATGATACATTTTGAAGTTTTAAGCCTTGAACATTGATGGAAACATTTCGAATGAAATTGTTTCTTTTACGTTCGAAATTATCTCAAAATTAATTGCGATGCGATTTTTAGTCTGTAATTTTCTGTTTTATACGATTTTAATTCACATTTAATACGCCGGGATATTTGAATAAACTCGCATGCTGTGTGTCTGGGGAGACATCGTTCTGATGAGCAGAGAATGTTTTCGTTCGAATATCTTATTGTCATCAACTTGGCATGGTTTCTTTAATGACCGAAACAAGAGGATGAAATCAGCCGTTTCACGTGCATGCGAAACGGGTGTAATGAAAATTAGGGTTCCCGGGGACACTGACTTCTCAGAACCCTAAATTTCAACCGGTTTTAATCATTTTCCTACAATTTTTGTAGGATAGGACGATGCCATGTATATGAATTATTATGATTTAATGACGACTAAAATTAGTTTAATAATGCATAATTATAGATCTAATTTTTCAACACATCTGGAAAAAATGTAAGTAATAAAAACAAAATCATGGAAAGAAAAAAGTGAAAGGAAAATATAAATAAATCTGTGAAATTGAAAGATAGATTACCGAATATTGAATTCCATTTGTGTACTCTTGTCCTGCTGTGTCTGTTTGGACTCAGCATGCTAGGGTGAAAAATTGTTTTTCCGCGTTAAAAATAAACTGAGCGTGTACCGAACAGTGAATAAAAATTAATGCAATTGGTTCATAGTGAAAACAGCTGCAAATGTAAAGCTATCTGGAACAGATGTCAGTGAAGCTACATACGATACCATAACTATAGATAAAAAAAAGTAAAATAGTTCAGAGATTTTCAATATTTCAATAAAAGTCAACTGTTTTGGGCGACACAAATGCACCGGATGCTTCAAAGGTGACTGAAAGTACATTGAACAAAGCCTATCTCAGTTTTCATTCTCAATTCCACTCGTACTCGCTACGGGTTATAGTCGATACTAGTGCTCGTTATTTATTCGTAGAATGCGAGCACTACGTGCATTGCTTTAGTTACTGTTATGCCGAGATTGCGGCCTTCTGGCCCCGAAGATAACGTGCCTGATTTATCGATAAATCTGACCATTTGAGATCCGATAAATACAGATCCGTGGTATTTTCAAACAGAAGAAATACTAACAATATTTTCATTTAATAGAATATTTCTTTCTTGTCATTTTTGTTACTAGATTAAAAATTGAACCGATAAGAATAATCATTAAATGATAATTTAATATGTCAATACAATTGAATATATAAATCATCATTTCAACTATTCCAAAATGCTTACTTTAAGAGCGTGCCAAAGTTACTGTGCAGCCTAGCTTATCGACATTGTTTATATTTTTGACACTTGTTGAATTGTCAATAAAATTCATAAACGTGTCATAATATGAGGTGATTATATTGAAATGCTATACGAATTAGAGATCGCATTACTATTGATGTCAATCACAAATCAGAATTGTGTGAAAAACGTAGTCACTAATCTTCACATTATTATTTTATTGATCTTAAAATTTTGAGATTAAATTCAATATACAATTCTATCATTTATCTTTTAATTTCAATCTTTTAATTTTAATTTCACCATCAACTATAGCATCATCATGTTTGCTTATGGACATAATAAATCTATTTAATAAAATGAATTTATAAACTTAATGAATATATATTGATTTTTCTAGTCTGTAATAATATTCACAAATATTTATCATTATTTTTTCATATATATTTTGTTATTATATTTTGTCTCTTTGATTTCTTTTGTATATTACATATTATTAATTTCATAGACACTACATACTTATATTTGGATTTTACCTTTGGTTGGGTGAGATTTAATAATTTTGAATAAGATGATTTCAAATGTAACACACATGTTAATTTATACAGAGTTTCATAGTATTACTTAGTATATTTTTAAAAATTGTAGCATATTACTTTACGTACTAATAAAATGAAATTAGTAGAATTCTATTATATAAAAGATGATATTTGACGAGGGTGATAGAATCATTTTTCCATCTTTGATTCAGTTTTCCCTGAATTATTTCAAAGAAATGATCTGTTGTACCTGTCTGTAGTCATACGGAATATCATACAAGTGTTATGTTTTCTGGTGAAAGTGGGAGGAAGACAAAGAGACACGAGTCAACGTTGCAATCAATTAAGTGCATCCCGCGAAGTGCTAAGACGTTTATAGCCGACGTCTTATTATACCTGCTGTGGATATTCCTTTGGGTCAACGTCCCCGTCACAACGTACGACGAAGACGATGTTCAACGTAAATGAGAATGAGACCGTACAAATAAAGTCTTACAATATGCATACAAGTTTGTGTTCCTCTAATATGAGATTGCACCTTTTTAAGCTTCTTTGCAAATAAGCTAATCCACGACCGCTTTCTATACTATATCATTTGTCCAGGTTGAAAAATGTGCTCGCCGCGTTTGACGTACAATTTTGACATGAAATAATTGCTCAGAGAAGACAAAAAGCTGTTGACGCAGGCAAACTTTCGTACATATTTGTTGTATGAAAAGGAAGTGTTGTGTTGCGAAAATATGAATTGGTTAAATATAGACTCTTAACTTTACTGCGCCGATGATGATAGCTTAGCCAAGCAACATGATTTGACGTCTGGAAAAAACTCAGTTTGCAGCGCAATAAAATTTTATAGTGCATTACTGCTCATAGTGATTCTCAGAAAAATGCTTCAAGCTGCTGTAACGGAGAATTGGTTTGACTTCAAGATAGACAAGATGTGTATTTATTTGTGCCAATATTAATTGACAGACTAAATAGCCGGATAATAAATTGCTGCACTGTCAAACAAGACAATGTCAATTTAGAATGCTTCTTCATTCAATATATTTTTTAGCAGAAACATTTCATATTCTTAATTGACAATGTTTAAGTTTTTGTTTTACCTATACTTTTTTATTAAGTAATGTTGTATTTTCTCGAATCGTATTATAGAGAGTGATATTCGCATTTGCCAATTAGACAATTAAATCTTAATGTAGGATTTATTCAGACAGATCGTTTGACTTTGATGTCCTTTGGTTTTAACGGAGATTGAATGTCCAAAGATGCCAATCTTATTGGCCTGAGAAAACTTCTACTCTGACCTTTGGTTAGTCGTGCGTGTCGGTGTACCAGAAGTTTCGCGCACCAAATAGCCAGAATGTCTTCGTAACTGATGTTCGGTAACTTTCTACAAAGTTTGTTACCTTTTTGCTTTTTCGAAGTTCAAAACACAATGTAATTACCTCAAACGAAATGATTCAAACCATGATACAGTTGATCGGATAATGAAGAAATGGAATTTTCTGTTTTTATCTTACTTAGAAATAAGCATTAATTCGTTTCTTATGAAAATCTATAGTTATTTTGAATTTGTTCCAAAAAATATAGTGAATCAAAAATTAATGAATGTTATTATTCATTTTATGAAATCCCTAATCAAAATTCATTTTCAACATATCGTTAAATAATATATATTATATTACAATCGTTATACTTAAAATAAAAATGTATATTATATATTTCTCAAATTTAAAATTGGACAACATATTTAAAACAAAATATAAGTAATAAATGCATTTTATTTCAGTAGTTTTAATCAAAATTAAAGATTAGTATAAAAGATCATGTAAATAAATAAAATGAAATTTAATAATAATACATTAATTTTCTTATTATCTTTAACTAATATTTAAGCTTAATTGTTTGATTCAAAATTTAATTATATGTTTTCTTTTCATTCAATAACTTATAATATATAACTCTTAATATATTTGAAAACATGTGACCAATAATAATTTATCCATTTTACATCTTGAAATGTAATTTTGTAACTAATTCTTATATCCAAAAATATTTGTGCGAATTATCCTGAAAAACAAATTTTATACGTTCATTATTGTATAATGGTTTGTTTACCTTTATAATACATAACATAAATTTATTAAAAATATATGTTTTACATCTTGTGATACAAAAATGAAATATGATTAAATCTTGTAATATAAAAACAAGACATCTAATATCTTAAAATAACAAACGTGATCGATGCCTTGTCAGTTAATTCAGTCGCATCAACTTTAGACCAAGGAATTAAAGCTTCCGCACCTTATCGATTCGCGGTATACTGTGATTTTAAACACGCAAGTTATCTGTTCTTCAAGGAACGCACGGTATGTGTTTTAACATCGGATTCTCTGTTGGATTGTGCCGAATTATAGCAAATACTATCAGGCAAGTTTTCTAGAGAGTTTAAACTAAGACAAATATTACGATGAAATTTCCTTATGGCAATGTAATGTGAATAAATGAGATTTTAATGAAATTAATCAAATTTGTTAAATCTTGTTATTGATATATATAAATATACATAACAAGAATGGGTTCTATCGTACGCAAGACTGTATTATAGCGAACATCACAAAAGAACATCCATCATTGCAAAACAGGAGTATTCTCATATATTTATTTGTATTGAAAAATAACATGACATTTACATGATTTTCTTATTCTTCATTCAAGTTTCAAATTATTCGAATCTAAATAGTTAAAAATGACTTTGTAATTTAAACCATAACATTATTCTCATTTTCAAAAAATACTTTTTTGTTTGATCTTGATTTATGAAATCTATTCAAAGAACACCTGCAAATCAGTGAGACCGGCAAGAAGTTAATTCTTAGTTAAACATAAGTCATTACCTGCTTTTTCTTTCAACTGCATATCACACATAATCAGAGAAGTCTCCAACACCTGTGTGCAGCAAAACATTTCGAATATCGTAAGTACTCAGAACAGAACTTGATGCGAAGTGTTTTACGGTACTATATCAATGGTCCTATATTCTTAAGAAAACAAGTTTGATCACTTTTTTCATATTCAAAGATTCTACTTCATACAAAACTACAGCCAATAGAATAATTGTTTATGACTCAGGCTCAATTGTTATGAAAATGAAACCATCATCAAAGGAGAAAGGTTGACGGTGGAAAAGTATGAGTATATTCTAAGCATGAAAAACATAACCGTGAAATTGTGATATTTATTTTGCTCTCGCATAATTAATACGTCAGAGTGTCATTCAAAAGCGACAAGAACAGGATTTTCTAGAAGGCAATCAGTCCGGTTCTTTCAGCAATTCTCTATGGTTGTCGTCGACAAACTGTGCGCAGGCGAGGCATATCAGAGTGCCAATTGGAGGGGAAATGCGATGCGACCGCGAGTCG
This sequence comes from Psix sp. ZL-2020, assembly GCA_022817045.1. Lineage (NCBI taxonomy): Eukaryota > Metazoa > Arthropoda > Insecta > Hymenoptera > Scelionidae > Psix > Psix sp. ZL-2020. Next base: position 23,062 of record JABFQD010000161.1, read on the forward strand.
ACCATTGCACTTAATAAGCTCGGGTCTTAAATAATGCGTTGGATGACAGTTATGACAAACTTGGCTTATTGTTTCGATGTGCAAGTAATTATCAGACTTGCGCAACAACAGGCGCTTTTTATGCTTCGCATATACATAATTCCTCATGTCAGCTATTAAATGATGCGCGGCCATCATTTCCGAGTGTGCGATGACAAAAAATTTCACCGGATGTGGTGCAACTGAAGGAAAACAGTAGGACGTTTGTATTGCCCAAGACACAGAATTGGTTTGGACACCTAATACCTAAACGAGGTGTCGATTCCCATTGTAAGAGGAGCCAAGGAAAGCGGGTCAATTGTCTCCCCGGATTTGTATGGTCCTTTGTAAACGTGAAGATCCGGAAACTGGGTATTTGGGATATTGGAGATGGTATCGCGTGCTATTTCAAGTGCATGTTATCGCGAGCTATATTGTTTTTTCTCTCTCATCCAATTGGATTCTTTAGTTTGACCGCGACAATTTGAGATAAAAGGAAATGGCTTGGAGATAGAAAGGAAAGTACCTTATCTGAGAATATATTCAAATTCACTTTATAGAGCGTTCACATATCAATGGACTGACGTAAAACGCCTGAGTGTATTTACTAATTAAAGATAATACAAGAAGCCACGTTCATTAGACGATATTCGGTTTGACATAAATAACAGTGTCACAGATATACTTAACGTAAATGAGTTGAAATTGAATGTTAGCGCGAAAAAATTATTGGTGAAGTGAAATCGAATGCCTCATTGAATCTTTAATTTTATTGTTAGAAAGTATCTCAAGTTGGGGAAAAATATTCGGCTTTCAACAAACTGATTGGTTTGGCTTTCATGTGATCATGCATTGCGATCTACAGATTTAAACTATTCTTTTACTTGTGCCCAGTGTGGTAAAATTCGAAAAAGCATTGCAGCCAGTGGAAAAGAACAAACAAAAAATGCTTATATACCAGATCCCATTTAACTCTCTCGGTATCATTCGTCGCGTTATTCACCGAGTAATCTTTAGCATTATCGTACTTGTACTCTTAATCGGTGTGGCCAAGCAACCGGACGACCCGGCGACGCTCGTATTTTCACGTTCCTTTCAACGGTCCAAAGGGAGCTAGGCCCAGTGCGGTGGACCCGAGCGAAAATTGGCTTCTAAATCTTGCCACCGGAACGAGGAATACCGTCAGTGTTTGCACCCCTTTTCCTCGTCTATCTCGTATTTCAATGCCTGCCACCTTTTGCTTTTTGTTAGTGCATGCCATTTTTTTCCTATTCTATATCATGAAACTTTCATGAAAAGAATATATAGTATCAGTTAAAATTAATGTTTTTGAACAAACATTTTTTGTAGCACATTGACAAAACAAAAATTGAAATAAAATTTCATTTAATTGTCTAATATACTTGAATAAAACTGTATGTTCCAAAATTAGTATTTTGATAATACTGTAATGAGTTTAATTATCCATTAAAATAAACATATGTTATATAGTAAAATAGACAGTTATAACATTTAAAAGTAAAAGAATGATAATAAAATTATAAAACTAATTATTTTAAATAATAAAATATCGATATTTCAATTATATTTAACTTCATCTATAATTTATTGTTGAACAATTATAATATTTCATTATTTTCTGTGTATATTAACTGTTCATATTTTATTGATGACATTTTGAATAGTTTTCATGACTATATATAACTTATAAACCTTTTGTATATAAGTTATAGATATATTGAATAATTTTCTAATCGTGCAATTTCCCATTTGACAGTTGTACTATATATTAATGTTTGTTCTGGCAATTTAGTTTTATTGAAACTAAAATTGTCAAAAAAATGTTTGTCAATATTTTTTTGCAATATATGATAATGGATTTAATCAAAAATATTTACATCGCTGTCATATTTTAATAACTGTTTAGAGTTTAATGATGAATATTATAATTTTTAGTATTATCACCTACAATTTATCAAATGAAAAATCGCATTTGAATTGCGTAAGAACCCAATTGGATCGCATAGTGATAAAAAATGGAATAGTCATTTTACATGACTGCGTATAAATATTATAAATAGATATCGACTCGATTATTTGAAAATAATTCAATCTGGGAAATTGTAGTATGACAGATATTAATTATTATAACTTCGTTGTTATTTATTTATTACGTCCGATAAATATAAATTTTTGCTCACCACAAAGTTTAATGAAAATAAACATCAACTTTATGAAAAAAATGGTTTAAAAAAGCAGGATTTCATAATAACAGAATCTGTAACATTCCATTTATCGTTATTATTAAAAATTGTTAACGAAAATTATATTTCATAATCGCTTAGTTCATTTGATGCAATAAACAGATACATTATTTTGAAATATACATATTTTCCACAAATACCTATAACCATTTATACCGTTTAACAAGTCTATTAGTCTGAACCTTTCCGTAACATATTTTATAAAAAACGACAATATTCTGTACGCTGTATCTTGATCATGTATGTCCATATTCATAAATTTCAATCAGACGGAAAGAAAAACAAATCTAAATAAAATAATAGTCATAGAAATGGTCGAGAATTGGAATAATACAGATGAACGTAAAAAGTATCGTGGCAAAAAGTCGCGTGCTGGGTTATATAGCCGTTTGTATATCGACGACATTGTAACTTATTCGTTATGTTCGTATGGCAAATCGTCTGTCAGTTTTGCTTGTGCGCGGAAACAAGAACCTACGGTCCAAGGGCCATTGTGGATATCGTCGTTGTCGCCGAAATAGTAGGCGAGGGTTCAGGCAGCCCCACAGAAATCCATGCGGCAACTTTACAGAACGGACTTCCATAAGTTGCGTTCAATGGGACATCGAAATAAAAAGGATATGAAAGACAAGTCTGGGATAGGGAACTACTCGCTGTTGGCAAGCAGTATTGTCGGCAGGAGGAACAGCCTCCTTGCTCATCTCCTCTTTATTGTTCTCGTTTTACTGCTACGCGCAATTATCCTCCTCCCACGTTCGCTTCGCCTTCTTCTTATGTCATTATATTTCTGCGCGCGGTGCTCCGTCACTGCCGCGACTTACGCCAAGTAACCTCTTCCGAGTAAATATCCGCTTCTTGGACATATAACACTTAGGGATGAGTTTTATTAAATTCCACTGGCAACGTAAACTAACGGGTCACTGGGCTTGGAAAAATAACCCCACAATGGATCATTGTTGATGTTTCCAATGGCTGAACTGGGAAATGCTTTTCCTGTTGTGGAAGAAAGATTTATAATTTTAATTGTATATCAGGAACACAGATTTATTTATTACTGCTGATTAATTTACTTTTTCTTTACAAGAGAAAGATCCAAATTTATGAACGAAGCGTGACTTTTCGGTGGCATGGGTGCCTTAATAATGAGAGTTGGCGCGTGGTGCTTGTTTCTTTGAGACAACTTTTTAGATCTTTAAAATAAATATGAGGAAAATTTGTCACTGCGGCGGCAAAGTGTGTCTTAAAGACATGAATTATCACCGAAGAATTTTTATAGTAGATCTTTCATAATCTTCTCCGCTATTGAACTTAGACGGCTTGTCGACTTCGACAAAGGCTTGTTAATGTGGGACTAAGTATTTTTCGTTGTAAGATACTTGAAAAAGAATCCATTTAAAAGCTTTTTCCTGATAGTTTGATTCGATTATGACTAAATATTTACATCCATTAACACTTGGAAGTGTATGTATAAATTAAACAAACAACAACCCTCGTATAGGCAAACTTAGCAATAGTTTTGATTGTACACTGATCTCCATTTCCTTTCGCATTCAATCCAAAATATGATAATTCCTCTATTGTTTATTATGCTCAATTTATATTCTAAGTCTCTTTTCTTAGGAAAAATACATTCACATTTCAAGAAAAGTTCAAATAAAAAAGTAGCATTAAAAAATATTGTTATACTGAAAAAAATTATTTTTCAGAAATAATTATGCAAAACTAATAAATGACAAAAAGAAGTTTGTTCCCACGACTTATGAATAAGTGTAGTAAGTCTTTATACGGCAGACAGCACTATTTGCGAAACATTATTTCGAAGTATTAAATCCTCAAAAAATATTTTCTTTTAATAATGTTGACACTTCAAATAATAGAAGTTCAAACAAACTGTCAAGATGGCTTTCGACACATTTCCGTATTTATTTACTCATTTGACCATGAAACAAAATTAATTTAGTGTAACTCGCTCGATTGGAGCTTTTTCTTACGCGGAATTGGTTTAATTCTGCGGAGAAATTGGTCGCAGAAGTTGATGTATCGAGACGACTCGTGTTGGAAGAAATCGTCACTGTGGAGCAGAGGTATGTTCAAATAAAGATTAACGGGCGCATCGATCACGTTGGGGACGGGTCACGTCGTGGGTAGACGGCTAACCTTTTTAGTCAGTGAATTGCCTGCCACGGAGATCGCATTTCTCCGTAGGACAGGCGCACCCGGCGTCGAGCCACTATTTACAGTGTAAATGAAGGTTAAAGCTACAAACGTAGTTGCTTGTTTTTGGGCCCGTTTCTACTTCCTGAGAGAAAGATAAGGCCACACAGATAGCATTACGTATGGCACTTGGAGGTATATTCAGATAAAATAATCTAACGCTACCGCTTCCAGCTGATGTTTGATATTTAAAATCGTATACGTGATAAGCAAATCTGGAGATTTCATCTAACTGTCAATATAAAGTATTCATGATTAGACTGTTCAAGCAAAATCAATCAATAATGAATATAAAGTTTCGTTGTATGTGTTGATAAAATAGCTTCCAGCTGAAAAGACATTTCTTACTGAAGCGCTGAATAATAAAAATTATTTCAGAGATGGATATTGGTAATTAGTTTGAACTTTAAAATACGATTTACTTTGCTATTTGCGGATCGTTTTAACGATGCAGAGGGCATGTTTATTGAGAAACTTATTGCTTCAAAGTTTTAAATGTCGCTTACATAATAATAAAATATTATCAAAAAATTTATCTATTTAATTCATTTGAAAAAAGTTCAATCAAATGTATAGATTGACTGGTTCTGTATTTCGTAATCACATTCGGTATTTGTAAACCAACTTTCTAGGTTAATTTTTAGTGTTTTATAAAAAATCGTGATACATATTTACAAATATTAAATAACCAATCTAAAGATAGATGCAGTGATATGTATCGTAATATATAGTTTGTTCCCTGATTTATCCGTCAGCAGCCATGGAAAGACATTTTTTCAGTGCTATTTATAACTACATAATTTCCATTTTAATATGAAACAGAGCGTTTGGCTTAGGTCCACTCATGACACTTGTGAGACTAACATTTATTTTTACGTGGGAATGTTGTCTAATGATTATATACAAATTTATGTATTTCTTTCCGTTTTCATGTATCTGAAAATATAATAATCCTTTGAACAACCAGTAAATCACCATTAAGAATGGAAATAATTTTTTTCAAGCTATTAAACGATAAGACATTTTTTTTATAAAAATTAGTTTTCTAATGGTTAATAAAATATGCAAAGTAGGGATTCAAATAAGACGTTCTTTTCTCGGAACAAACTGTCAGACGAGAATAAAAGAGCATTTTCATGAGGGGAGAGATCTAGAAATATTTTCTTGAAAGCGACATTTGATATGATTTTTGCAAAACGCAAAAGTCGTGTCAAAAATATCTTGTATTCCTCTAAAATTCAAGGGTAAGAATTTTTCTTGATGCCGGGAAACCGCGTGTTTGTTGTCTTAGGTCGAGACTAAATGAAACGCGAATATACGTCGGTAGCGCTTGGTTTGGTATGTTGGGCACGATCCTAAAAAAACACACCGAGCGCCGGCGGTTATGAACGTTTTGTCAGGAAAAATACGGCTTCGACAAAACACTCGAGCACCTGTGTTCGCCAGTAATAATTTAATAAAGTTAAAGAAGTAGCGTGTTCCAGCAGAAATGCGTTGCTCAATTTGTAACACGTTTCGGAGAACTTTATTTTTTTAAATATGAATAATCTTTTGCAAAAACCATAAGCTTCGTGTGAATCTGCTTCAAATTCAGTCCATAATGCGCGGGTTCTGGTAAAGATGTACATCTCATGCTTCATAAAATCAAGTTCTTGCTGCAAATATTCAAGCAGAATTAAAAATTTCAATAAAAGCAGGTATCGTCAAAGCTCATAAATCACCGTATCATTAATGAAATCAGATAACGTCCTGCTAATGGAATTCAACCGAGCTCGTGTTATCTGATGTCGTCTAATTTCTTTTTCACACTCCCTCGATTCGTATCAGCAAAAATGTATGAAGTTTATACAAGACACACACCAAATGGTGTTGAAATTTTGCTACACCGTGCATAACCGATAACGCTTTATTGTTTTAATCAACAATTCACTCGGACCAAGACGAAAACACCTTTCATCGAAAACTAAAAACTTGTTCGCGTTTGTCTTCTGTGCGTGTCTTTTTTTCATACCTCATCGATTCCACGTAAAAAAGTGACAGATATGTGTACATAAGCATTTGCTACGCTCGATCAAAGATCGGTATCGCGTGATTAATAAAAAAACGTGCTGAAAAGGCAGAACGTATTTTGATGATTCATTCGAAAGCGGATGTTTCGATGAAAATTAATAAACGTTGTTCCATCGTTTCACGAATCGACTTCGATCAAACAAGATCACGAAACGCGCTGCGTCATTTGCTAAGTCTGATTAGTAACATCGGGCTCCCACAACTTATCTGCGGGCGTAGATCCGGCTGATCGATCGGCAGCTGTTTATACGTATTCATCCTATACTTTCGTAAAGAGCCAGCAGGATATCTTGCTCAAATTACGCCACGCGGTATGAGCACCCGACATCTCGTTTTCATACGTACAAACGATCTTAATGAGTTCACAGTCAATTATTCCTGGTCTTCTGTGACTTGATGAACTCTTAGTGCAAACAACAGTCTTTAATGAATAACATAAACCTATACGCTACCAACCCTTTGGTTAATTTTATGAAAATGTTTCCTATAAACCCTGATAAATCGGCTTTTGACTATATGATATTACCATATTATTTTCAATGACTTTCTAAGCAGTATGTCTATCAGCTCGAAATTTATTTCGAGGACTTTAGATGATCAGAACATAAGGATGATGGAAAGAGTAAAATTGGTGTAGCGCAAAGTAATTTTCATACTGAATAATGATAATGTTGTTATCTTGTTGTTGTTAATCATAGAGGATCAATTACCTGGCACCGGATTCCTATTTCCTAGCACCGGAACCTGGTAATTTCCGGGTAATAAATACATGGCACTGTAGCTTGAGTCTAAATAATAGCCGATGCCTTACGGATGAAAATACATTAGAGTTCCTCAATTAAACCAAGTATTTCCCAGTTTTAAATGACTCATGCGATTAATTGGCCGATTTTAATTTTTTATAATTAAATATATTACATTATTACTTCCTATAAAATGACAAAATTATTAGCATAAGTTACGGAATTAAATAGAGTAAACTTCAATTTCTTAACAACATATACAATAGAAGCAGATTTATTTTACTTTTGAAAAACGCGATATGAAATTCCACACGCAAACCAGTGAGTCTGAACCTATTATTTTATCGGATCATAAAGTGCAATTCATTTTACATGGCTTAGAAAACAAATAATGTCTGAATGTTCTGACATAAAAATTCTAGATATCTTTTGATGTACAGCGAAACCATGAATTTTGTACACTTCAAACATCAATGCAAACAAATGTTGCATGAAACATAGACTGTAAAATACTAAAATATTCATTAATTTCATTCGAGACATTGAAGTTCTACGAGATGATGCACTAACAGTTGGAAAAAATGTTGCGGACTTTTTTGCCGGATGTCTGCCTGCGTTGGAGTAAATCAGCAATGGCGAGGGCGACGATAAGTTTTCGCTCGTTACGGACTGCAAAGCTCATTATGGCGAAGTCATAGCGACCCCTCCAATATTTAGCTGCCTCGTCGGCAAACTTTCTTCGATTTCGGGCTTCATCCGGGTAAAAATGGAAGAACTCTCCGAACGAATGAAGCCTCCTTCATAAAAAGCTGCCCGCACAACGACCATTGTCTCTAAGCAAAAATTTAGCGTGCCCGTAAAAACCCAAAGTCATGCTGGATTGAATCTTTTGTTACGTTGGATGTCAGACAAACACTGAAACAACAAATAAACCGGTTAAAATCGATTTTAACGTCGACTAGAATGTCACTGATCCTCGATGTTGACTTGTAGAAATTATAGCGAATCATCTAATGTTTAACCTTTTTAATTAGTTTTGCTTGTTAAATGGACACAGATAAATTAGTCACAGGGATAATAAATTGAGCATTCATGGAATTATCTATATACTTTATATACAGATGTGCACATGAATATACACAATATAACTATGTGAAAAAAGAGGATATACATTAATACTTCAATTAAATCAGAAATCATTTATTAATAAATTTTATTTTCATTGACTTCAAAATACATATATCATAATACAATTACCAATTATTAAAGTGGAACATAATATAAATCCTATCTTTTACTTAATATAGAGCTTGAAAGACATTTATTTAAAATGCATAAATTTATTAATATTATATTTTTAAAATAATGTATTCAAATATGAATGTTAAAAATTTCACATGGTTTTTATTATTATACTTACTAAATTGAATGCTTTTAAACAAATTGATATAATACTAGTGATTTTAATACTATTATGTAATGCACTCATTTTTGAGAAACATTTTTCTCAGTATTCGAGGTAACAGTGCATGATTATCATCTCACGTAAACGAAATTACTTTTGAGCCAATAGAATTATCTTTCGATTCCGTTGTAGCACAAGAACTAAGGTTTAAATTAATGATTAGACTATGTCGATCAATTACAGCTACGTCTAAATGATTTTGTCGAATGCGGTTTCGCAGGAACAGTGAGACGTACGGATGACTGAGTACAAAATGAGAAAATGGAAGAAATAAAACATTGAGAACAACTCGTTGAAAGACGCCGCGATTGACAATGTCCATTTCCTGCTGCCGCAAGCCGAAGTGTCATGTCGTTCTTGCACCACGCGCGTTGCTTCCAATTAAGTCCATAACAAGTCATCGGAGTGACTGCTGAGGAAACTTTTGACTTCCGTTTTGCCGCACAGGTCAAAAGACAAACCAGCGCTGCCGGTCATTAATTTTAATTATACAAAAACTTGTCAACCGCTATACGGGCGATTTTCGTTTTCCGCAAGGGGTGATGATTTTCTGCATTCTTGTGTCTTGGATAAGACGTCCGCGATAATTACCATGGCCTGTGCGAGTTGCATTCTACAAAATCTGGCGCACTGCCAGACTTTTCGAGGAATTTATAATCTGCCGAGGAAGATTACCTACTCGTTTTCATGTTACGCCTGCAATTGTGTTCTTGCTTCTGCAAGAAAAAAGAGCGGATTTAACGAGACCTATTTTCTATCGATCGAAGCATTTAGATGCTTGTTAACACTGCTCTTCGCGGTGTACGGGATCACGTAGCTGCATTCAATTTGGCGCCTATCGAGCTCGAAAGTAGTGCAAATATTATGACAGGGAATCATTTGCGTTGATTTTACTGAATAATTTACATTGAGCTGTGGCAATGCAAAGAGCGGTATATTTTTTTCAAGGTACTCATACATATTCATCAAAAACTCGGCCCTGAAATGAGAATGAGCTGCATTCACGAAATTTGTTGGCGCCGCCAAGCTCTTTTATTTGTTAAAAACGAAATTATAATTCTTGTTACTAAAGTGGAATAAGAGAGCAATTAACGGATGGACAGTTTGAAATTTCTTAGGCATTAAGAACCGAGTATTTCGGCAATGGAAAACGAAAAAGAATACCCAAGACCGATGAAGAAACTATATACAAAAAATTTTAAATCACCGTTGAAAGATTTGTAGACAAATCTTATTTTTTCTATCGTAGCTTTGATTACACGCAAGTATATCTTTTTTCTCCTCTTTTTCTTGGTTCAATAAATTGATATCAAAATTTTCAAATCACGAAGAAATACAATTATTTTTTCAGCAAAAAATATATAAAGTATTTTTAATCATTGTATTGTTGGTTTATTATTATTCAAACATTTTTCCTTTTACTTAGTATTCGAAAATTGTATGTATAATTCATACGTTTTGCATATCTTGAATTCGCTTAGTCTATCGGAAAAAACAAAAAGTAATCGATGCAGTGAATCACTCAGATTGTATTTCTACCAATGTTTTGAATATGAATGTCATAAATACAAAGCCAAGTATTAAATCAAATCCTTGATTTATTAACTGCGTTGCACGATTGGCTGCAAAATACAAAAATTTACGCGATCTGCAAGAATCCCGCTTAAATAATCCATAAACTTGATATTTTGCGAAATATTATTCGTTTTTCGCTAATTCGCAATCGTCATCAATTCATCAACATTGACATCTCGGCTTTCTTTGCTCATTACGATAATTTACAATCATCACGACATCGTGTAAATTATTCAGGCAAACTTGAAATTCCTCACGCAAATCTGTTTTGACTTGTCAGATAAAATCCTCATAGGGAGTAGCCTCTTATCCGAGTCGTATTCAAAATCATTAGCACTATAACAACATGGCATTTTAATTTCTCACTGCATTGCGCATCTCGTATCAATTAATTATACAACTTTTTGTATCTGCTGATGTTATTGCGATAAGAAGACGAGTGACGCGATTTGAGAAACCAGTAGTGACACTTACGGTAGTCTGCAGGCTGATTCGTGAGAAAATACATGATATAGTCGTGTCTACTGCTCGTCTAACATCGGCCCTGATACTCGTTCGATCGGCGATCAACCGCGTCGAAACTTGTACGCGGTCGGCGGGGTGCCGAGTTTCAACAAAAACTCTCTACTTTACGCGTTGGACTTAAATGTCAATTCTCCCTTGAACACGAGCTGCACGAGTGTCTTTCTATGCGTATCGCGTGCACCAAAAATTAACATCATGATCTACCAGTAGGTACAATATATATCGTCGGATCTAATCATCTGGTTAATGGTAAAGCTAACGTTTTTTCGGCAGTTAAAAAACATACTGCAGGACAAGATGGATGATATGCTTGTCATGAATGCAGGGGAGGAAATACAATTCGTCGGCACCGCGATATGACGGCTCGCGTCAGCAACAGAACAAAAACCGCAGCTGTACGCAACACATCTAATCCTTACGTATCAAATGTTCGTTGTGATTCGAATCTCGATTGGAACCGTTAGAATTCCATTTGACTAGCTTCATCAAATTCAATAAAAACAATCGTCCAATCCAATTTTAATACCAATTTAAAACGTTTGTGCAAATAATATTCCATGTGACATTCATTTTAAAAAGACGTTTTGACGATATATTTTAAAATTTAGAGATTGTGAATATTTTTTTTTTTATTTTGAAAAGTTAATTGTGTAGACGAATGAACAATAAAAGTGTTATTATGAAGAGAATATTGGTATTTTTAGATAAATAAATTATTCGAATAATTATTTTAATTATTCGTTTATTATTAAATTAGATCGAATTATAAAATACTATCATATGAGGTATTCATATACTGAACAGTTCATTAAATTTATGTCTGGTCAAGTAATTCTATCTTGATAGGTATTCCAATTTTAGAACGCTAATTAGGTATCTAGTTTAAATTATATCTGAAAATATGATGCTTACTACTCCTGAAATTCTTTCCATATTTTATAATAATATAGTAATATTTTCACAACAT
>JABFQD010000162.1:0-34844 GCA_022817045.1 Psix sp. ZL-2020
CAATATGTAACGTTTAAATAATTTTATTGCTCAAAAGTAACAAAGTACAAAAAAAAAACGTTGAAGTATAATACAGGTGAAATGCAATGCAAAAATGCTTGCTTTTGATTATCCTTCTGAAGCATGATCCTATCTTGTCCTTCTTGTCAACCAAAATCGTACAAATATGTACGCAAATATTATGCTTTGATGTGAAAAAAGCCAGTGATACATAAAGCATTTAAGAAGGTTTCTTCAACTGAAGAAGTGTGGAATTTTTGCTTCGATATTGAACATAATACAAAGAAATATGAAAATTCATATTTTTTCCAACTTTCTTCGCAAAGAAACCTGCTTCATTTTTGTTCAACGAAGATACCAAAACGTAACATCGTTTAAAAAGAAGAGTGCAGATATGTATTTGAAAGTATGATTCCATAACGAGAAGTTTAATTTCTCGTTGCAAATGGTATTCAAGTCCAGTTGCAAAGAATGCTTAAAAATTAAAAATCGCCATCTACATTCAATTGCGTAGCGCGATTATCTCAATAACGTTTGACCATTAATACTGCATATTTGAATAAACCTCTTTTCTTCGTATTTTTGTAAATATATATATATATAATCATCTGTCTGTCGAATCTCGTATGAAAATGCATTCGTGTTTGTGATGTTACAAGGAGGCCTAACTGAGAAGGAAAGCCGTCGAGCTAATGAAACTGTTAGCTCTAATAGAGAGGTAAGTTTCAGCTGCCTTGGTAAGGCATTTGGTCAGGAAGCGACTGCGAATGATTCTGATTTGGACTCTGGTGGACTGCGGTGAAGTGTGGATTCGAACCGTCTTGAGACATCTCGCTACCGATGGTGTCCTCATATTTTCCTCGCTTGAATCGTCCATATAAAGACGAGTATGGTAAATTGTAATGAATAGCCGCTTGGTTAATACTCATGTGACCTAGCCTGAAAAATTATTTATGCATTAGTTAAGTTATATGATTTATAAACATTTGCTAGAACCGAATAGTTTAAAATATTCAAACATATTTTTAATTTTTAAAACACAAAATTATATAACAAATACGTAACAAAATATTTTACATTTATATAATTTCGAATGGTCCTTTTTTAAATTATGTCTTAGGATATTATTAAATTTGGTATTTATAAATATTTCTTTGACTAACATTTGACTAAAATTGAAATAATATATGGTTGATTTATGTATAAATTAGTTGAAATAAAACAAATTTTATAAAATTATAGAATTTTTAAACATTTTCTTTTATGACTGTATAAAATTATAAAATTGAATAATTTTTCAATTGATTTACAAATTTACAATACCATAAAAAATATTTGTTATAAAGTCTAATCGGTATGAATACCAGAAAAAATGTATACTTATATAAGAACCTAAATTTTGATTTATTAATTTTGTTTTTATTTAATTTAAATTTTATGCATATTCATTACGTTCTACAAGTATTAATTGCATATAATCTTGAATTTAATTTTTATTTTTGCATAAATTTTCATTGATGTTATTTCATTGTGTCATATCTTTCATATTTTATTATTTTTGTGAAAAAACAACAAACGTAAAATTTTACGTATAAATATTTTTTGTTGAAAATTGTTCAATAAAACTTTGAATAGTAAACTTTGTAATAGTTTAAATTCACTGAACTATAATATTATTTAATTTTTATAAGCAATGATAGTATTTTGTTTTTCGTATTGCTTTTCATGTAGTTGAAATAATTTATTTCTTTGCTATAGGAATAATTTCATTGCATAATAATAACATTTTAAATTTTGGATTGAAAATGAAAATGTTTAATTTCAACTCTATACACCCTTTAAAATACAATCACAATGAAAGAGTTATATTTTCTTTCTATATATACCTAACAGCCTCCAAAGCCTCTGTCATAGCATCTTCACTCCAAGGCGTGGGATTACTTCTGCTAAGTTCGATTCCTTCCCGTTTGCACCTTCCATATAACGTGCCAGTAGGAATACCAAATTCAGTGGAAGCCCTCTGTACAGATGTCTGGCCTGACCTGATAGCTTCCAGAGCCCGGTCGAGGTCGGCTGGAGACCATGTCGTTGGACTAGCGTTAAATGGTGCCGCCAGTCTGATGCCCTCTCTTCTCGCGATTTTGTACAATGTGCTTGATGGTATTCCAAAGGCTTTCGAGGCCTTATTCGCTGATATTGTGCCAGTTCTGAGTGCCTCTAGGGCATTATTCAAACTCTCGTCACTCCACGATTTCGTCGGTCCGTCTTTCTTCGGCGTGTCGATACCTAATCGATGAGCTCTTTGCCAAAGTGTCGTTGATGGAATTCCGAAAGTTGCTGAAAGAATATAATTGTTATTTTATTTGCATCTAAACAATCAATTTTTTATTTATTAAAAAGATTTTTTAATGCCACTTGTACATTAAAGATAATTTTAGATAAAAAATAATTTAAGAAAAAGTTTTCTTTTCAAACAGATATTTTACTACATCGGAAAAATTTATTAGTTCGATTTTTGCAACATAATACATTTTTTAATTTTTTATATAGAAGTGACAGTGACGAATAACTTTAACTACCGGTTTAATTTGATTTTAATTCTATATATAAGGTCTTGATTAATTTACTTAACTTCAAAATAATTTTAGATTTCAATCTCGTTTACATTTTGTAGATTAATGATATTTATTTAAATGGCAAAAAAGATTGTGAAACTCGTTTAAAATTAAAAACTCAAATTCTAAAAGTTTTGTAATTGTTTCATTTCATAAAGCAGCTTTTATTGTTTATATAGAGCTGTAATAGAAAATATTAACTACTACTCTAGTAATAAAAAAACAATATAAAAATCTTAAATTTTGATTTATTTTCACAAGAGAGTCTTTTATTTTCTAGATATCCATTTGTTATCACTCAATTACATCTGTAAAGTATGTAAATAATGCAATTAATGAAAAATAATAAATCGTTTTACTTTATAATTAACCATCAAAATTAAAAATGAAATTATTAATTGAACAATTTATGTATGCTTTTTTTAACGTATTTGTTTTTTTTCAAATTAGTCACAGAATAAAATGAAATAATAATTATACAGAAAACAAAGATTCTCCGATTAAAAACATTGTCTGATAACTATAAAAACTTTATTTTGCAATAAAAAATATTACGAAGCTTGTAAATTTAAAATTATTCACAGTATTTGTTATTTTTTAACGAGTCTCCCTTTTCTACCTCATCACTCAAGCGAGTATCCTTAAATTCAACCCTAATTAACATTTTCGATTAAATCTGAGATTTTTTATATCCACCTGAAGCTTTAGTTAGGCTCATATCGTGATTTCTGAGGGCATCAAGAGCTGCGTCCATGTCTTCCTGTGTCCACGATTTGGAACCGTGGTGGTGTGAGCTGGTGTGACCAGAATGTCCCCGCGAGTTGTTCTCTCCTGAATCCGAGTGGGCGGAACTACCCGGGGGCATGAGACCGAGGAACTCGGGCGTGATCGTTATCATGTTGTCTTTGTAATCACTGGTTTTCGAACTCACGCTCGCCCGGTCTGACATGTGACTGTCGATGTCAATCGTGTCCGACGAGTCCATCGTGTGTAAAGTTTCAAGTTTGATTTTTGTCGCACTGTCACAGTTTTGAATCTCTGCGAACACAAACATTTTCAATTAATTTTCCCAATTCTATATTTTTGAAATTGGGTAAAAAAAATACCAGCAGATATGTAAAAAAAACCAATCACAATTTTTTTGACAAGTCAGCCAATTTTTTTCGTCCTATTTAAACTATTGTTAATTTTAAATTGAGGGACTTTTTCTGTAATTTTGTTTCACAAAATTTGTTTAATGTTTTTTAATTCTGAAAGTGTCTGTATGGCTCTAAAATGGTTTTTAATATTCGAATTAGTCGATTGAAATCGATTTGCAAAGTAAAATTTTCGCTGTAATCAGCAGTGACCGACATACACGCATATTGGTCGTCTATTCGTCAGCAGAAAGAAAAAAAGTCAGAATGAAATTAACAGAGAATAAAAGGAAACAAAACCGTTTGAGGAAAAAGAGGATCTATTGTAGGACCCTGAAATAACCTATTAGCTGTTAAATGAAAAATAAACAAAATAAATACAACGAACAATTTGAACGTATTTTCCTAAAACTCATATTTATCAAATTGATCAAGTTCGACGTAAAAAAATTGTTAAAAAAATTATTTTCAATATTTTTCAAAGCACTTCAAACACGAAAAAAATTTAAAAAATGTTTTTTTTCACTGGAAGTCATTTTGACAAAAGAATACCATTATTGCAACTTTTTCGTACGTCAAGCTCCTGCAAATTTAATCTATTTTTAGAATCTCATTTGGTTTTTGATTTCAGATGAACCATTTTGACACATGCGACTACACGTCACACCACTTGGGCGTACACCGCACACGCGTTCCAACAGAAGCATGTTACAGAATCCCCTTCATGCGTTTTACAACGAAAAAATCTCCACATGTATTTAAATATACTTACAAAATAGTAGCAAAAACTCTAAAATTGTACGTAGCTCATATAGACGAAAACAAAAAAAACTGTCAAGAGGTTTTTTCAACCTGATTTACCAAAAAAGCTCTTTAATCAAAAAATTTAATTTAGTATAAATTAGCCTTTTGCGGGATCACTTGTTAATTTGATTTATTCAGCTAATTTAGAGTTTTAAAAATTGGAAGAAACAAACAAGGTGTTCGATTCAGGTTATTAAAACCAACGCAGACAAGTCTACTTAATCAACTTGCACAGCCGACGCAGCAATAAATAACGTGAAATATATAAAAAGGAGATCCGTATTTTTGACATATTAATTTGCACTTGAAACCCGAACGCGATTTGCACCTCGTTTGAAATTGCGTTATCGCTAAATATTGACTTCCACTAGATGAGCAAACGTCAAACGAAGCTGCGTGGGCCGCTTTGGCCGGTACAAATCTAATCACGAGTAGTTAAGATCGATTAGGCCAATTATTCTGATTCCCTCTCTAGCTAATGAGCGGCCAACTGCTCCTTTTTTCTTCTCTCTCATGTTTTTTCTCAATTTCCTCCACTTTCTTTATCGTGAAAATTAGAAAGTTTCATACAAAAAAATTGTCCACACACGAGTCTTAAAATTTGGATCTACCAACGTGATCTACAAGCCCAACTCATTCATCTTCAGTTAATGAAACTCTACACCAAAGTAATTAATCTAGTTGACAACGACACTATATATGATTACATTGAAATGAAAAATGGTAATTTTACTCAGCATTAAGTAAAGTAATATCTGACGTAAAGATATAAATAAATCAAATTATTTAGCAGAATGCAATTTGATACCATTTTCGAGATTTTGTGATTCATAATAAAAGAAAAAGTGAACAGGTACTTTGAATTTCTTCAAATCTGTCGTGGTCCGAGCTTTTTTATTTAAATTTCATGGATGGAATTTCATCAAGTTATCTGGCTACATTTTTTAAGGTAAAAATGCGACGAACCCGTGGAATGATCTGGATCTCTTAAGTGGGTGATTGTAGTGCCGACCAAAGTTGCACTCGGCGGCGTCGGCTGGGTTTCCAGAGGAAGGTCCACATCGCCCGGATCCGGGTGGTGGCCGTAATGGCCTAGGCCTGTATGACAAAACATATCGCCTAATTATTTCGAGTGAATACCTCTGTTCTCTGCGTGATCGATATTTGGAACGCCTCGCATGTGGAATGATCGCCTTTTTGTTCCTCATTTGCACTTTATTTTCATCCGAACGTATATATTTTAAAATATTTTTTCCCTACTTTTATTGAAGTTGGAACGCTACTACACAGTTCATACACTTTCCACAGTAATCTTTTGACAAGTTTATTGATCATATAAAAATGAGCAAATTTACACTTCAAAGACGTCAATCGATTAGAAATTGCTCTTAGAGTATAAATTATTAATATTATTCATTAATGTTGAATTTCAAATGTTTGGTCAAATGTTGATAGGACAGACATATATAATGCATCGTCAAATAAGACGAATTTCATTTCAACCTTCTGGTCTCGTCGCGACTCTTAAGAACAATGCGAAATGTTGACAAATAAAAACGCAAGTTCCACATGCGAGGCGCAATGTCACATGTTCGATTAACTTACCGTTATTGTTATTTGTTGGACTGTTACCGTTGTTGTTTTCAGGCTGGCAATGTTCCAGAGCTACTGATGTTGTTGCAGATTCCTCGCACTCCTCATCTTCGTTATGCCAGTCTTTATGTTTCTGTAGGAACATCCGGTACAAATTTAGCATTTAGTTTCGAATTGGAAATGTCTTTGCTATGAAATTGCAGTAATCTTGCCGTCACGTGTCGCACTTTTGCATTCGGAGTTATCTCCGAATAGTACAAGTGCATCTAACATTTTAAACTCACATAAAAAGTAATTCGAGTTACTGACACAAGCTGTGCGATTTTCGTTCAAGAACATTTCACTCAAAGACACGTGTTAAGAATGTTTTCGAGAACCGAAAGCCAAATTATTATGTTCTGAACATTTATAAAACAGTTTATTTATAATACAGCTCGCACTGCAAAGTCAAAACATCGGGTTTATTTTTACGAAAATAGTCTCCGTTGTCTTTATTTGCACGCTAGTGTTCGGATTTTTAATGTACAGAGTACAAATTCGAATAAATAAAAAGTTATCTGTTTGTGAAAATGCAAAATTCAAATTCAATGTTGCTCAGAAATTATCAGGCAATGTAAACTTAGTCATTCTGTAAAAAAATCACTGAATGATGTTTATTTTTTGCTTTTACTAGTTAAACAGTGAAATATACAGTTCCGGTGTTTCGAATCATCATATTTCATCTTGTGAGCAGGCACGACTTACATTGTAACTTGAAACTTGACCGTTCAAATCACATACATATATCACAAGTGTAGTAAATTGAAAAACGTAACTGATAATGCAATTCATTTGACTATTAAAAATCCGAATAATTGTTCCAGCGAACCAAAATGACATTAGACAACTGTTGTCATTAAACAACATTCTAATGCGGAATAAAATGTGAATTGCAGTACCTCACTGTGATGTCCTCTAGTCTCGGAATCCCTGAATCCTTCGGACTCCTTGTAGTTATCGGGAATTGCGTGATCACTTTCGAAGTTGGTTCTTGCCCTCTTGTACTTGGCGTGGTGCCTTTTCAGTTTACTGAAATTTAATCTGGGTGTTCCCGACTCATGCGGCGGAGACGTTAAGCTTACAGACGGACCTTCCCCACTTTCAGGTACCTCGCAAAGTCCCTTGATTTTCAGCTGGTCAGCTGTTTTCAGCAGCGACTGTAACAGAAAAAAAAATTTATAACTTCAACATTCTCGGGAGTAAAGTATGAGAAAAACAATTTTATTATATCGTCACGAAGATCTTAAAAGTCTGAGCCTAAAAGTATGACGAGGGAGAAGAAAAGCTGAAGAATGTTTCACAAAAAAGTGGATAAACGATAGAATGGAATTGTAGAAAAGCACCAATGACCGGATGGTTGCGATCCAACTTATGCAAAGTGGCGAATGGCTTGGGGTGGGGGGTGATAGTAAGAAGAACATGTGCCGGCTGAAATATTTGCGAAAGGAAATGATCCAGCCGGCAGTGGCGCGCTCTGTTCTTTAATCAACGAGGGTGGCGCGATTAGGCGTCATTGGAGAAAAGGTGGGCGATGCTGGTGCCATATCCAACGAGCGGCGCCGGCAGCGGGGCTGGGGAGGGGGTCGGCTCGGGCGGAGAGGGGTGCCCGGCACCGGGGGCAGAGAAGGCAAAAACGCCCGCAGGAAGAATGGGGGAGGCCTCCGACGCGGCTGTCGTGGTACCAGGACCGTATCGACCACCCCCAACCCTCTCATTTCGCGTGCGGCGTCTCACTCTGCTGGCGGCGCGGCTCGGCCTCTCGCTCTGCTGCATGCCATTACAAAGATTCGTTGCCTTTAAAGCCCCCCGCCGACTGTGCGCACCTCCGCGCCCCACACTTGTCATACGTATTTCATACGGCCGACGAGCAAAATGTCGGGCCGATTTCCAATGAAATTCCACAGGGGGCGCGAACCAATCAGACGTGCGGCTGCTCGCGTCGCCCAAAGTCGATGGCTCATTTTTTGTTTAAGGAACCGATGAAGCTCGTCCGCGATGATGGAAACGCTCGTTTTTTGGATATTACATTTCAACCCAATTCAACATGGTGGGGGTAGTTTTTAATAGACAGAGCGCGAGGTTCGAAAGTAGTTAATGGATTTTTTGATTAAAAAGCAAGGACGAGTGCGAAAAATAATTTGATGAATGTGACAATAGTTATTGATCATAACATATATAGTTGAACTGGATGAAATTTTGGAAAAGCCTTGAGCAAATTTGAGCCAACTGCTAAATTAAAGCTTCTTATTCTCCGGAGCACAATTGACGCGAAAATTTGATTATCAAGAATTCCGTGCATTTCAACTGTAACGTCTTTTGCAGACCTTTTTCTTCCTCTCGCGAGATAAGTACCGAGTACTTCAGTATTTAATTAGGAAACAAAAAGTCAATAAAGCCGTTCTTTCTCTTTCCGATACTATCATTCTCCAATGGAAAGGTCCAAAGCCAAAAATCGTTGCTACGAAAGGTAACGTCATCGTGTTGGGAAAAGATGATTAATAAGCAACGCCAAATGGCGACTAAAAAGTGCTCGATGAAACGATATTTGAGGAGCATGGAGAGATGGACGGGGCAGTTTGGTGGACCAATGTCGGGGTGCGGAAAGGGAGGGGTCTCGTCCATAGAGGAAGGATGCACAAGGGTGGTCTGCTTGGAGGGAAAACCCAACGACAGAGTTCCAACTTCAGCAATCAATACGCAGGGTTCAAGGGCATCGCCCGACCAATTGTCTCGCGGCTAATTGCCAAAGCCGAGGAAGACAAAAATGCCTCTTGCAGCGTTTGCCTGTGCGGACTACATCTTTGACTTTTTCCGCCGGGCATTAACATGCATCGGCTTAGATCGAATCGCTCATTACAGATATCGAATCCAAGCAGTTGAAGCTTTCGGCTGGAAATCATTTTTAACGCAACGCGGTCGATGAACTTAGATAATATTTCGAATAGGTTCGCAGTGAAATGAACAAGAAGAGCTGGCTCTTATTAATTCATTGATGAGAAAATAAAAATGGCCAAGTGATTATCTGAAGCGAAATTGGTAATGAAGATTGGATTCAGAATTCTCGACGTACATGTTCGTTCTAAAAAGTCTACATGGAAGAGCTTTTGGATTCTGTCTATTTGTCATGGTTAGAGGGCCGTTATGTGAGGTCAAACGAAAACGATATTAGATTAGGGTGAAATTTATACTGTAAAATACTTTCGTAGATGTTGGACTCGGCAACGATGGGCCGTTATACTTTCTTTCTCCGATATTTGGTGGCTATCAGAAACAGAGGTATGATAAACTGTTATGCGCGAACAAGCTAGTATGTTCAATTAACTGAATGGCATCGGGATAATTAGGTGATCTAAATTCCGCGTAGCGGCAAAAATTTACGATCTTGCAATGCACACGTTATGAAAATTACGCAAATCCAAGTAGAATAATGACGAGCTGATGGAGATGACTTGCTGATGCTGTTGGCTATCAGACAACGGGCTTCATTTGTCTGGCGAATTTGGAAATATGAAGTGCCACAAGAGCAATTGCCGTTCAAATTTAGATGAGTTGCGTTTCATCCCTGACAAATGTCAAGCTTCAAGTGCAAACTAAAAATCACCTCAGACGTTCGAATTATGCCGCAAAAGAGGGTAGACTGATTTTGACGAGAGTCCTCGATCAATATATCATAGCCGAGCCTATTTGGAGCCGTCTTGTTGGTCTGCCTCTCTGTTTGTCTGCCAGAAGGAGCATCCTGCTGCAGAATTTCGAGACAAATCAATCAACCGAGGTTGGATGTAAAGGAAATCCTGATCTAACGAGAAAACGATCGAGATCAATTGATTAAAGGCTTATCTTTGAGGTGGATGAAATGGTTCTATAAAAAATGAATCTCAGGAGCGATCGAGAAAGAAAATCCAACAGGTGTAAGCTCGTGAAAAGATGGAGCATGAAAGCGCGTTATGGAAAAAGGAGGAAGAGAAGGATAGGATGGACAAAAAAGAGGGGAAGGGGGCAGGGTGAATCCTCATCGAGACGCGGCCGAGGTCGCCGAAGAAAAAGTCAAAAGGGAAAGTGGGACACAGGGTGTTCCTCAGATGTTACGAATGCGGTGTCATAACGGAATTGATAATTTAACGGGCACCGCGTCCACAACATTTCTTCGTCTACTTCTTCTCCTTCGTCGCCCGGCTTACGTGTGACTGCGTTTGCGTGTGTCACGCGGTCTCCTTTTTCTCAATGGAGACAGTTTACGCTCTCGGTGCGTACCGAGGCATTTTACTAGTCGACTTACGCACACACGTACAACTGTGTACTTAATGATTTCCCCGCTAGGCAACTTGTTACGAGACATCTTTTTTTCTGGTCAAGACGAATATTGTTGTTGGATGGTAAGACTGTATTGAAATTGATCGAAGGCGATGGACTCTGTTAAATGATGAATCGGTTCACTTGGACCGAGAGAGATGGAGTTGTTTTCGATTAGAAAATCGATTTGAAAAAGTTGAATGGTTGAGGCATTTGTCGGAATAATACAGCAACGGTCATAGATTGTAAGATATATAGTGGTTATCAATCAAAATCATTCATGGTTTGGATCTTTTATCTGAAAATTGGCAAATAAATGTAGCAACGACGGGCGTTTGTTTCAAATTAATTTTGAAAGGGGTAATAGGTTAAAGCAAATAAATTCGAAAGAAGTAAAAAAACAAGGGAAACAAAATTAAATGAACTATATTGATTTTTACATTTATGGATAAGAAAACAATTCATTTTAGCATTTGAGTGTAGAGCTAGGTTCAAAATTACTGTATTTAACTTAAGTAAACAACAACACTTCTGATTTCAGTTAATTATCAAACCAATGAAACATAGTGCCAGGAGAAAAATGCTCGTAGAAAGTAGACGAAATAAGAAGTGGACTTGGAGGATCGTTGCGAGCCGTGTTGACTTCGCACGAACACTTGGAAAAATCGTAATTGGCCAATCAAATGGCGCGGATTGTCTTTTGAGATTCAGCGCAATCAAATTTCTCACTAACCAACAAGAAGGCTTGATCGCGTCGGTGAACGCGTGAGACGAATGTTTACGAATGTAGAAGCAAAGAGGGTTGATAATGTGAACAACTCTACGTCTCAGACGTACCTGAGAGCCCTTGTAAAATCACGACCTCGCCTTTTCGCTTTCGAAGGGTGAACTTTGATTCTGCCAACACGTTTCAATGCAAAGTCGACTATTACGCAAAAATTTGCAACACTATTGTATTAATAGTTCCTTTCTTTAGAATTAGGATTCGGTGATAAAAAACTTCGAATACAGAAACTGTTTCAAAACAGACAAAGGAATTTAAAGTTAAAATCTTCACAAATTGTAAATTTAGTTACAGTTAGATTAAAAACAATTGTAGTTACTAATTTGAATTGAAAATTTCTTTCAGAATTCGGGAGCTTCGTCTATGAAAGCACGCGGAAACCACATGCTCGCCGACCATTAATATCTGTCTAAATGTTGGGATGTTCTATACTGGTTGACGAGTTAGATAAAATTTATAATCACGCGAACGATTGTTAAACTTTTGCTGGCAAATCGAGAAGTTCGTAAAGCCGAGGTCCAGAATGTTCAAATGAAATTTGAGCATCGAGGATGATGTGGTCAGAGCCGAACTTCTCTTCCTGGTCAAACTCAGTCAATAAACGTACCATCAAGCTAGCCAGGTTTTCAATAGGGTGAATAAAAGCCTATAAACTAAGTTTGAATGATAGCAAAGCAGTGGTTTGGTTGCTCAATAAATGCGTTAAGTTGATTGCACCAAATGGAAACCATAAAAAGCATCAGAGGTCCAAAACGAAAATTCATAGAAGGTTGTCCCTTTAAAAAGAGGAAAGTAAAGCTGGTCTAGAGGTAGGAGAGAGAAGAACCAGAACCTGGAATTGTGTTTACGAGACAGATTGAGATTACATATCACCTTAAGAAGTGTTTTGAAAAGCTACCAAAGCTGTATTAAAGAATAATAGAACTGGCAAGGCCCTTTGACACCAACCCACCAACCGGTTCACCTCATCCAATCAGCTTCAAAGGTCCAGACCCAAAATAACACTGCACCGAACGTCAAATCCTCAGAAGACCGGGTAGTTTTCAAAGACACCTGTTATAGTAATAAACACCCGGGTGGTTGTCGCAGAGCCGGTGGGTTGGACCGTGGTGTGCTGGTGCGAGCCGGCGGTTCTCATAGGTCGAAAAACGATGGCACTTGACGAGCGGCACTACAGCGAAGCATCGCGGATTTGTGGAAAGAAGTGGTCCTCACGCAAAAGAATTGTCTCAAAACGGCGGGGCGAGAAGAGAGTAATGTCGTTGGTCACACTCACCTGGCACTCCTCTGGTCAGTCGTGAAATCTCGGTGCACATGGGCGGGCGACGGGGGAGGGGGTTGGTTCGCGCACGCCGCGGCGGAGGAAGAGGTGCGTATGTCTGGAGACAAAGGTGGATTGTATCTCCGCGAAGAAAGAGCGTGGACAGAAGATGAACAGCGGCGAGGGGAAGGGAGCAACGCGAGAGAGGGACGGCGCGAAGGAGAGAGAGAGACAGACAGAGTGAGATGGAGGATCGACCACGAGGAGACGTCCTCGTGAGGAGGAAGTTGCGAGAAGGAAGAAGACGGCAGTGGCGACGGCGACGGCGGCTACGATAATTCCTGGCAGGGCTCGCTCTCCACCGCGGCGAAGCCCAACGAAAGTGAAATGGCATTCGGCTGCGAGTGCGGAGGGCGCACGGCATTCGGAGGACGCCGTCGAGGAGAGGAGGTGGCAGAGGCGGAGAGGAGGAGGAGGATGAGGTGGTGATGGAGGATGCGAAATTCGCCGACGCGACAGACGAGGACGCTGCGCGCCGGACTTCGCCGAGTTGGAGAAAGACGTGGCGCCGGGCGGCGCGGGGAGCGAGACAGACAACGTGCGACAGAGATGGAGTTAAACCCAGCCGGCGATGGAGTGGGGCTGGGGTTGCTTAGGGGACGCCGAGGAGACGCAGTCTGTGGCACTTTCGTGAACGGAGAGAGCGGCACCGGCACTCTCGTGGAGCGAAAAGGACACACGTAGAGCCGGCCAGCGTGCCAGTGACGTAGCTAGCGCTTCCATGTCCGTCTGCCATACAGGGTGTGACGTTATGGCTATCGCCAGTCAATAGCCGGAGACACGCAGGTCTATTAATTTTCATACACAGATTCTCGTATGGTGTTGACGATGATGAAGATGATGATGATGATTGATTTTGAATAACGACTAGAGTAGCAGAATTAAATTTACTGAGTCCATTTTACTGGGTCCTTCGGATTTATGATTTATCTACTTGACGAGTTTCGGATTCGTCACGACGGACAGTAGATGGCAATCAATTTAGCGTGCTTCCTCTGAGCCAGTGCAGCGTAACAATTTCCTTTGCACGTGATCGACAACTAGAGGCAGTCAGATGATGGGCTATTCATCGACGTTTTGTCGTTGCTATATCTAACTAATGAGACGCTTGAGTTGAACTTGTGTGTCATAGAAAAAATTCCCTACCTGACAATCATATAGCATATATGGATCTGGATAGAATTTAGAATTTCATTTCACTGAGAAACGATCGACTGAAATATTTTTCACGCATATTCAATTTCGAGCAGCGCCAGTATTCAAAATAGCTCTTCGACATGAGTTTGTCATGTCATTCAATAATCGTATCGTCGTCATAATGGACTATGGAACGGTCATGATGCTATTGCTGATGCCATAAAGGTGTTTTGCATCGATCAGGGTTTGGCTGTGCGTAAATACGTCACTGGTGACGGACCATGCCGCGGGTGAGGTACGAGGAGGAACGAAAATCGACGAGGATGGTTGGGTCAGGGGGGTTCGGAGAACGTTTAGGGAGAGAGCCGGGTGCGAGAGCACGCGTGGCGCGAGGCCAAGAGCGACAGAGACAGCCGGCATATCGGAATCTGTGAGTCGGGTATGAGGATAATCTCTAAAAGGGACGTCGTTGTTTGGCTGTCTGCGCGGATCTTTGGCATCGCGACGACGGTGCCAACGGCACCGTGGCGCTGACACGCGCGACGGCATCTTTTCGGCATTTTGGCATCATCATCGAGCGAGCTATTTTCAGAGCTTCTCAGTTATTAATAATCGGTGGAGCAAATCTACGCCGAAATCGCTCGCAAATCATCATCGAAAATCGAGCGATTGAATTTCTGCGTTTGGAACCGGTGGAACCGGCGTGGAGGAGGGGACGGTCGAGGCGGGGAGGTAGAGATCAAAGAAGAGAAAGAGGTGTAGAGTGAGAAGGAAAATGGCAGATCGGCCGCATCCAAAACCAGACCGAGTTTATCGCACGGTCGACTCGTAAGGCGAAGACAAGGAGACCCTGTGAGAGAGACAGAGAGGGACGCGCGCAGACACGGCGGGCGACGAGCAGGGGGAATTCATTTGACGATGAGTCGGAGAAAGGGGCAGAAGCGGATTCGTCGGAGCGACAAGGAGAACCGCGAAATAGAGAGGGTTGGCCCTCGCCAGCGCCGACTGAGCTTGCGCTCTCGGACAAAGGGATTCTGCGGCTCCAGTTGCGTCTACGCACACGCAAGCGCATATGCATACGCCGCCACGAGTACATGCATACTCATTTGGACGCGTGTATAAATGACTACGCGCACCACGCTACTGCACCAAGCCGCGAGGTACAGTCGGCTGAGAAATTTTTGCCCGCCTCAGCGGAGAGGAATGCGGCCGAATCGAGATACCACGATGAGCGCCCGATGGCTTTTCTCGAGCGCGTTTCTGACGTCACCGCGAAAATCACCGAACAAGACGCAGCGGACTGGTTTCGGCGTATATAGGGGTGCGAGATCGTCTGACCTAAAAGCAGAGAAAAATTGAATCGATCGTGATGGAATGTACAAGTCTTTGGCTTTTTTCGGATGGATGCATCTATCTAGTGACTTTAACACTTTAGGAAAATTCAGTTCGCTTCATAGGATTTCAGCATTTTGAGTATTGATGTTTGAATAATTAAAGAATTTGACACCCTATGTTTTCTTCTTTTTTTTTGAATTATGAAAACGTTATTAGTTAGTTTTTTATATCGACAATATATTTGGGAATATTGAAGATTCTAAAATGGAGAAAAAACAACAGAAAGTTGTTTGTGAAGAATCTTCAAGAGTTGATGTGAAATGATTTTAATGAAAGATTTTATTTTTGTTCATTTATTATTATTTATAGGATTACACATTTTTTGGGACTGTAGATTTATATGCAAAAGTACAATGTCTTGGTCTTGATTATTTTTTCTTATTACTTAATCTGTATAAAAATTCAAGCAAGGTTAAAATGCTATTACCCAATTTCATATTCATAGATTTTTTGTGTTACGAACACGTTTTTTCCACTTTTAAGTATTTTGAACATTTACTACAATTTTTTAGTTTAAGAATTAATTAAATACTTTCGAGCGGGAGATTCGCTTGAAATGGTGAAAACAATATGCAAAAATAACATTCCTTTCACTTACACATATTAACATTCATCGACATATTAATTCTACTATTTATCATAATTTCTACCTTCCTTTTAAACCTTTTCAGCGATATCAAAACACTTTCAAAAAATGAATCTTTAACAATACATTAATTTAACAGAAACTAAATTAGCATTTCGCGAAATTATTATTATTCTTTTGAACACAGATACAAATTTGACCCAACATTAATATGATCATTTATTTTAATAACGTATCCTCAAATTTATATTCATTCGATTTAATCATTTTTATACGTTAAAACTGACAGTTTAAAGTGGATCAATAATATTCCTCATATCAAAACATACATCGAAAAAAAGTTATAGAACCGTTCCTAAAAAAAGTGCAATTTTAACCCAAAGTCTAAGAAGCTAAACCATCATTTCGGTTTGGAAAAAATCACAAATGTCCTTAGCCGGATCTGAAAGGCCAAAAATGCTATAAAATTGGCGCGGACCCGAAGCAGGCAGCTCTTGGAACCCATTACCGAGACAAAAAGGCCGATCAAAGGCCCAGCGACGAAGGTCCGTCAAAAGTCGCGAGTGTTTCCTCGGGTCCACTTCCTCGTCGCGGGGTCTGGGCAAGGGAACTCTGGCCCGCAGAAGAGCTGCGAATCCAGTTGGGACAAAAAAGCGCTCAAGCGCACCGGCCTGTGTGCGTGAGGCTCTCACGGGCGATCGCAAGAGAGAAAGAGAAAGAGAGACAGAACGCCCATAGGAGGAAGAGGAGAAGAAAGGGTATTCTTAGCGTGTGCATAACCGCTAAGACCCATGTCAAGGACAGCCAGGATCGAGTCGAAGGACTGTGTCAGCCGTCGTTACCGATTTTTCCCGGAAAGCGTGGTCCTCGGAAGCTAACCCGGCGATGACGGCGGACGGCTCCGCAACCTGGGGACAAAAAAGAAGCAGCCAAATGTAAGCGGCCGGTCAAAATTCTGCGAAGCGAAGGTCCTCCCGAATCGCCTCCTTTTCCCCATTAAGATTCGCTCAGGCCGCTCGTATAATATGAATTTCGTTATAGAATGCAGTTGCAAACCGGATCCGCTGCTCCAAAAGCGAGCCTCGGCTGAATTGCAGTCCACGAGTGGGACTGCGTTATTTATTTGTCAGGAAAGATGCAGCGATGCGCGCGCGAGCTCGTGAAAAATTAGCGAGCTCGCGCCTAAAAGTCAAGCGGTGAATTGAAACGACAAGGTGAACGCTCCCTGTAATGCGCCCTGGCGATGCTCTAGCCTTTAACCGGCTCATTAAATATGACAGCTGGGGATTTGGTGCGCGCAATCGTTGATAAAAAGTTGATTTGCTACTGACGATCTTATGAATGACTGCGTCGTTCTTGGAACAGGTGACAATCTTTGTGTGCCGAATTTATGTGTAGCTGCAGGATAGTTTAATGTTTTGCATATCAAGTCAAATAATGAGAAACGCTTTAGAAATTTACTTTTTAAACATCCAGCTGTAAATGATAAACTATTTGAGTAATAGAAACTTTGCAAGTAATTTAGTTGTTTGTAATAGAATCAGTAAGTTACGAGGTTCTATATGGCTAATTTCACGTTTTGATTTGAATGTTTGTATACCAACTATTGCTCATCACCCACCACATAAACCTATTTCGGACGACTGAATTCCAATCTCATTAACGTTAAATCAAACGATTCATTATAAAAAACCTTATCGCTGAATACGTATATATTAATTGACCCAATAAATATATTTCAGCTATCAATGAAAATGATTTGTTTGTATGAAAGTGTATTTATAATGATAATTTAAAAAATGAATACTTTAATTTGTTTTTAATTGAATTAATTTTGACATGCGCAAAAGAGAGTAAAACAAGTTATAACTTTATAAAAGTTTAAAATTTATACTATTATAGGAAAAGAATTGAATTCAAGAATCTGAAGACATTGATTGGTGAAAATAAAAAAAAAAGAATAGCCCATTAGCATCGTCATTTCGTGTTGGCGGTAGAAAGAATGTACTCCAATGGTACAATTCTGTCACGCGTGTTCCACATTCCAGTAGCCAACTTAAATTATGGATACCAGTTTACTTTACCTCAGATGTTCAGTTAAACTAGATGTATATCTTATTTGATTATGAGCACTAATTAATATTTGCATTCAAATATAATCATAGATAAATAAAGAAGTATATTTATAAGCGAGAAATCAAGTTTTAAAATATTAATGAAATTGTTATTTTCATTTTATTAATACGTATAAATGAAAAAGAAAGTTGAATAATTTTTACGTTTGGTTTCATGTATTAAGTAACTTAATTAAATTTATAAAATTAATATCAAACATTCTTTTGTATTATCTTTTCAAAAGAATATTCATGGATACAAGTTTTTTAAACTGGCATCGTATAAGAATAACATGATTATATCATTAATTTTAATTTGTTTACAACTTATATTCAGTTTAATTAAAATAAATTAACAAACTCAAGCGTTTTTTAATCATTAATCCATTTTAAAATTATTATAAATATTTCTCTATATCTTTTTGTATCCATGAAAGCGTAATTTTTCTTGTGAAATATTAACACCTCTCAGGTGCTAATAGATCGGCCCTGAAACGAGTGATCAAGTTTCGTTAAACCGAATCAGGAAATCCTTTAGATTCTTTGCTACAGTTCTTCCATCTAGATGTGGCATTTGGAACACAAATTATTATCATCGCATGACAATCTGTGAGTGAATCATATTATGGTAACACTTCTACCAACGGTAATCCACACTTTATGGGAAGTAGAAAGCTGCATTGCCGACAGCAGTTATGGTTAACCATCTATGATAAGGAAGATTCTCAACACAACATATCGATAGAATTATAATGATTTGCCGTAGTTGGACGTGAAGCAACTATTTATGGTTTGATATGAGTACAATTTGGCGAACCGCCTGAAAAATAATTTTTCGAGTAGATGATTAAAACTCAACGAAATCATATTATGGAATACTTCTTCTGGAACAATGGGAGGAGAAATGAATGCTTTGAGAGAAACAATAACGAAGTATATTTAGCTTTCATAAATCATTCAAAGCCACTATTTGAAATTTACCTGAAGCTCTGCCTGGGAAACATCGATTTCTCCTCTGTAGACAAATTCGATAATAAACTTCAGGTCATTGAAACAGACATCCTGCGGCATTATAATAGTCGGGTGTTTACAAGGGTTCGACAGAAGGAGTTTTTGAAAGTACGAACTGCAGGCTGACAGCACCACCTGTGGGACGTAAAAATAGTTTCAATCAATAGCTCCAATACGATTCTTAAATTATTCAAATTTGTTTATGGCTATCGATCATATGATTGTAATGATTTTATCACCGACTCTGCTTTTTAATTGTTTAAGCATGAACTTTAATAGAAATAAAATCTAAAGAAACTCTTTCAAAATCCATTCTTGCAAAATATATAAAAAATATAAAAGCAAATTATTGTGATTGTTTTATTTTGTATACAATTCTTGTGTATTATTGATTAGAAAATTAACAAAATAGAAAAAAGTAATTAAACCAGAGTGTCTTACAATTTTCAAAGAAAATATCTGAATATTGAATTTTTCTAGAAAATTAACAGTTGCAGGAATGAAG
The DNA here is from genome assembly GCA_022817045.1 of Psix sp. ZL-2020. NCBI lineage: Eukaryota > Metazoa > Arthropoda > Insecta > Hymenoptera > Scelionidae > Psix > Psix sp. ZL-2020. The sequence continues at coordinate 19,331 of JABFQD010000162.1, forward strand.
AAAGAGTTCTAGTATTATTATGGTATTATTATAACACATTGGATTGAATGAAAGGCTATCGCAGAAGCAATGATTGCGTCAGGGATCCAGTCGTATGTGGGCAAATACAGAAGCCTGTGGTTATCGTAATCTAATGCAACTCAATGGACTCGACTACCTTGTGCGCTTTTAAGGATGCCTCATTGCATGCCAGGGTGACATCCACGAAGGCCTCCGTCTGCAGGAGCTGATGGAACACCGACGTCATGTTCGACTGGTAATTGTTCCAGCGCAGGCAGTAATGCTGCCCAGTCATGCTTCCGCTGGAAAACAAACACACTTTTAATAAAATTGTATCGCTCAAAAGTTATCTGACATCAATAAGTAAATTATTCTATTGCTATGGACGACTGATTTTGATTGGCTTAATGAAAATAGACTAAATTGAAAAATTTGTAACAATGTCATTCACAAAAAGATAATCTCATTACATAATAATAAAATGAATTGATAGATTTATTAGACTGTTGTTATTGAAATTTTGAATGAAAGCAGATAGTTTAGTTGTTTTATTATCTATTAAGATGAGTATGATTTACTTATCAACAACACTGGCAGACGATGAAAAGTATTTCTTTTCTTGTGGTTTCGAAAGTAATTGACAGATAAATAGCAACTTAACAATTAATGGATGTGTTATGAATTCTAGGTTAACTAAGTCGATTTGTTTTGACGGAAGATAACACGCTGGCCAATTGGATAAAAGTCACAAGACAATTACCGAGAGAACCAAAATTACTAGCATGTACCAATAAAGAGACTTAGATATCGGGCAATGTTTTTGTCCGGTCGACTTGCTTTGTTTCATTTGAATCGGCTTCTGTAGATTATTTGGCGTTTCAAATGAAAGGACAAAAATGAGACACGCTTTAAAAAATATTCCTCGTCTTTATGTTTACGGTTCTTTCTCATTTCTTTTTCAGTTCTTAACTGATATAAAAAGTTTACGACTTCATTCGAAGCAAAAGTATATCGCGAGCTTTTGATGTAATCAAAATATTCAAAAGAAAGACTTATTACTAGCATTGAAATGTAACCTTGCGAATTACGTCGTTATCACTAAATCAACAGCTCCGTAAAAAATGGCAATATAACTGAGTCCGTTTCAGCGCTCTTCTTCACTTTGTTTCACACCGACTTGACGAACAATTTTATCCGAGCTATTTCGAAATTACAATCGCGGATAATAAGCAAATCGGATTTATCAATAATTAATACTTTGAACAATGGACGGGCGTTGGCCGAGCTACGATCACCTGTTTTGTATTGTATTTTATCTGCACGATTTTTTACCCAGGCTTTCTCGTTATCTGTCAGCCATGTCGCTTTATCAATTGCTTTTGTACTGATATTTTTTAATATTTGGATTTCTTTCTTCGCGCGCAGATAAGGAGCGTCAAATGAACGTGCGACGTGAAAAAAATAACTTTTCATTCCAGTTCGATTCAAAATGTAAAGCTTCTTGATCTTTGCATTTCGTGTTTACTTTTTTCATCGCCATTACATTACCGAGCATCGGCTTATCTTAGTAATCACTTTTTGACTTGAAAAGCAAGACGCGAAACTTTATCTAACGAAATATCATTTATCGCATGGAATATTTTAGAGTGGAAATGAGTGATTAGTTTTTTTTTCTTTTCTTTGCTCGGTTCTGAATACAAAATTATGAGTTAATGGTTGGCGCTGTGAGTTTCGAAGTTTCGCTCGGTGAGTCATTGGCAGATGGATTTATGAACTAGTAAGCTGATGTAATGGCGCTTAACGGAAAAGCCTGGGGAAATAGAGGATGAAAATTAAGAGGACGAATGACGCGATCCGATTGGGGACAGCAGAAAGAGGACTAAACACGCTACGATGCCTAAGGCAAAGTGTAGAAAGTGCACAAGGAAATTGAAAATATTCCAACTTTCAATACGTTTTACATATCTAGACTCTTCGAAAAATTCTAACTCTTTACGATAAAATAACAATGCTTTAAAAGTGAATGTGTCTTTTTATTAGTCTAATTCTAAGTTTGGTAATTCTGTTTAAATGCCAATTTTGAAAAGTCAACTTTTAAGCTACTCATTGCAGCGAATTGTTTCAGTTCTAGTTTTGAAACACAACATTTAGAAAATAATTTCTTATTTTTAACCATGGAATATATCAGTGTGTCTTCAATAACTGGACGAAAACATTCCAATGTTTATTGTTTGTTAATAAATAATAACTGACATTATTCATGATTGTTTTGATTGAGCATTTTTGTTGACCTATTTTTATCGTTAAATGTACGTCAATTCATTTTACCCTGTTTTTGATTCGTTACTGCAGTGATAATTATTATTTTTGATTTTATCTCGCTGCAATGAGTTAACTTTTTCGTTCATTTTGTTAATTATTTTATAGTTAATAAATGAAAACAATTTTTTGTGTATAATATGGATTTTATCGCTATCGAATTTCTATTATGATATTTTCATTAAACTATTTATGATTAATATTTAGAACAATTTTTATTTCGAATCGTATTTCATCAATATTTGTTTTTGTTCATTTTTATATCTGAACAATAATTTTTTACCGTTATACACATTTGTACGACATTTTATATTGTTTTTTCAAGTTCGTTTGGGATTTATACGCATTTAAATAACATTTCCATTCGAAGAAATAACTGACGGTTGAACTTTGACAAGGTACGTGAATTTGGTTGAATCTAAATGTCGGTCAATCGGCGATGCGTTCAGGCAGGTTGATCCGCGATTGCGATGAACTTTGTGATCAAACGAAGATCTGACGTGTTCGTTATAGAGACGGTGAAAAACATGAAAAGTGTTAGTGTTCGTATGGGTGCGTATCCCCACGGTTGCTCGGAGAACGAGCTGTAAAAAGGAAAGCAAAGAAGAGGGAGACGTAGCGAGGGAACGTCGATAATGTTGGAAAAATGTTGGGGCGCCGAAGGGAGTTGCGGAGGACGCGGGCAGCGCAGATGTAAGCGAGGAAAAAAGACAACGCGAGAGGTCGAACGCCCCAAAGGAAAGCGCCGAAGAAAAAGGACCAGACGAGAGCGGGAAAGAGAAAGACAGCAGATAGAGAGGCCCGAGGAAAAAGGGAGGCGAGATAACAGAGCGTCTTGTAGAAGCAAAGGCGGGTAAATGAAACGACAGAGACGGTCGGAGAAAGAGGGCGAGGAAGCGGCGAAAAAGGGACGGCGACGAGAAGAGTCGAAAAACGACGAAGAAAAATAAAGACGAACGGTAGAAGGGTGCGCGGCGCGGAGGGCACGGACGGAAACGGAGGATCCTTTGCGCCGCTTCCTTTTCAGACGAATCATATAACGTCGGATGGATGACGTCGGACTTCTTGTTTTGAGTTTTCTCAGCCATCTTTTTGCATTAGCCGTCATTAGAGCGCGAAGAAATTGAGAGTCCTTTAATGGGCAAAGCACGCACCTAACCTCTTTCATCTCTTTAGTTTCCGCCCTTTCCGTCACAATAGAAACATCATCATGTTGAAAATGCTACTGCCCGAAAATGAAGCGAAGATTCGCGAGCGATGAAAAACATCAGAAAATGGATTTGTTGCCAACAGATTGTGGGTCGGGGATCGTGGAATTACGAAGACGAATCGCAAACGAATTTAACTTTTCTTTTCAACTGCCACAACAGAACGTTACGAAGAATGATCGTCGAGTTGTTTTGATTTGCTGAAATCAGTAAACACTTATCTTTAACCAATCATTAACTTCGGAAGAACTAGAGTTCGACTATCTGCTACGTCATAGATCTCGGAAAAATTACAAAAGTTCGTCGTCGTTGGTTGAAGTTGTCTGCTGCGTATTCATTAAAGTGTAAAGAGTCAATCAAATTGGTCACGGTAGATTTTTCGATCGTATTTTGTTACTGCGCCATAGTTTGCCGAGAATCGATCGACGCAGGAACACACAAAGGATGGCACATCCGAAAACATGGGGGATGTTTTTTCGTGTCAGTCGCATTAAGAAAACTACGCACAGCCGGATCTAAGGACGAACGAAACAGACGATGGATGAAGGGTGGAACCCAACGATATAGATGTGTGGTATTTTTCATTTTTCCGTCATTTATAAAGCTTCCGAAGCGGATACCAAGCTGCCGATATTTACAATTGTTGATTGCAGATGTTCATAATTAGGAGCTACTGATTGAAAAATAAAATTAACCATGAATAAATAATGAATGAGAAAAACAAAATTTAGACTCTTCATATAAATTGTAAAAATACACAACAGAAATATACAACGATTATACAAACTGGATTACCAACGATGACTGAATAAATAATGATGGAAACCGAATATTGTTGACAAAACATCTGCACGGATTGAGTGTATATATAAAACTCATAAAGTATACTTCGAAATAAAAAAGAGAAATTTTGTGACAAGTAATATCAACAAAAGATGACACCAATATTGAATATTGAATAACTTGAAGTTATTATGAACATTTTTGCAAGAAAAATCATAGATATAACCAAGACGAAGACCTAGATTTGCAGCTCATTTTCTTTGTCGAATAAAAAAAAAAGAAAAAAAGAAAAAGGAATTTGACTGCAAATATCTAAGGGAAGACAAAATTAGAGAGAGAAAGCTTAGGGATGAAAGAGTTAGCATGAGAGAGCGCGCGGCGCGTGGAAGGCTGAATACTTGAGAAAGCGATAAATCGTGCCGCGTAGCGTAGCAAAGTAGTCCTAATTTCCGTCGCATCTGTACCGTAAGGCATAACAGTACTGCTTTCCAATGCCCTTCGTTTCTCGCCGTTCACCTTTCCGAGTGTCTCTCCGGCCTCTCACCTGCTCTCCTTCGTTCTGCATTGCGCGACTTACTTCACAGTCGTCTTACTTCTTCTTCTCCTTATTTTGGAAAAGAGAAAGGATATATGACACAAAATATCAATTTCTCCATGCGTAAAACAAATCAGTCTGTTTTCACAAGTTCTCTGCAGGGTTCAAAGTTCAATTTGTTCTTTTTTATCTTGAAATGCTTCCTACTCCGTCGTATGTAGTAAGAACGAATGCGAATGAAATGTGTTAAATGATGTTGCGGTTATTGATTTGCATGCAATTGAAAGACAAGAACCATCTTCTAGGCCGTAAAATTCGTAAACGCAACTTTCTAAGGCACTTTATGTGCATGGAGGAAAAAATAGGAACACGAAGAAACTAGACTGAAAATTAGGTCAATCTCGGATAAGATTATTTGGAGTACAATAGTCGAGAACACGGCGTTGTTTCTATCGCTGAGCTATCGGCGCCTTTCTTTTCCAGAAGGTACGGATAAAATTTCTCTCACGTAGCGCGAGATCCGCGCGATACAGCTTTATCAAGCTTCAAGCGATATCTCTGGCTTCTGCGTCAAATATTTGACTTTGCTCTTTGCTGTTTCGACAACAAAGTCTGGCAATTTTGAAACTCCTCAGATATATAAAATTTGTTACCGCTGTAAAACACTGCTCCAAGTGCTGATATATTACTGTTTCAAATAAAGAAACATTCACGCAGTAGTGAAAATTCTAATTTACAAGACAAAAGTCAACTGTTTTTATTCGTTCGTTTTTTGCTCTCTCGATCGCTGCTATGACTTCTTGTTTTCAGACTCAATAATGGTAATGATAATATTAATAAGACGCAATTAAGACAGTCATTTTCATCGCACACGCAAACACGTCTGGTGATTATCTTTTTTCCTCCTTTTCTGTTTGGTCTATCTTTTCTCTCTGCTCGGCAGCGGTGAAAACAGTTGGTTTCACTGCAGAATGCGAGGAAAAACAACAAAGTGCTCTCGGACGGTCCGATAAAGCGCGTCTCGCTCGAGGAGTGTGTCATTGACTTTCATACACTTTCTACGTACGCAACGCCGACGCTCGCGTTTTCGCGCGATCTGACCAATTGGCGCGCACGCGACTGGGGTTGCGCTTTCTCGGGGCGGCATCCAAGGTCGCACGTGGCAGGCCTAGCAAATGTCCAATCACGCTAAGAGGGCTCTATATCACAAACCTTGTTTCAGTAAATGTTGTCTAATCACATGAAAACTGATGCGCATAATACACTGATTTACACTCTTTTCATTATCCTGTTCAGTGAAGTAAATATTCTTTTTTAACACTCTCTCTCCAACCTATTCAAAGACGTGAAATGTGAACTTATGGAATGTTTATGAATTATGTGATTTTCCGCTTTGTTTTTAGTTCATGGAGCTGTATAAAAGTGGTAAAATGGCCATTTGATGTAAAACTGTAAGGTTTGATTCGAATGTAGTTAAGAATATATGAATCAGATAAATTCTTAAGTACCCTACACTTTCTAACAAAATGAGCACATTCGTGACAAAAAATACCAATCGTAGAACATTGGACTGAGTATTTGTACAAGCACTTGAAAGTTTTGCATTCAAAACAATAGTTGAATCCCTGTAACTGTGGATAACTTCAACGTACAAATAAACAATATTTGATGAGTCTGCAGTATATGAAAATGCATTTAATTCATTGTGCCAATACTTGAGTTCTATTATTTTTTACTTTATCATTTATCACGACGCATAGTGGAAAAAAAATTGTTTAGAATATGAATAGAAAAGATAAAAATCAAAATGCCAATTGAGGTCACTGACATTACGAGGAATGAGGGAGAATACGAAAAACCTTCGGTAAACATTAGTTAGAAGATACATTTAAAACGTTTATTGAGTAATCGAGGCAGGTAAACATATTCTTGGGCTCACTGCATTCAGCCTTGAACACGAGACACGATCGGTTGTTGACCTGGTGAGAATATTTAAGTTATACCACAACATGACCCCAATCTAATTATACAATAAAGAATTATGTAAAAGTGATTTGTATGAACTGAGTATTTTCACACAAGGAATTACATAAGCTCTGAAGTTCAACTTCTCAAACTAATACCTGACATTTTCTTTCATACAAATATTGACACGAGAAAAGCCGTGATCTACTAGATTAAATTATTTTTGAATTGAATTAGTAATTATGTAAAAAAACTTATCTGTATTCCTGCGAATCCCAAAACACGTGAAAACAAATTAAATAATTGAATCCGCACCATCTGTTTAGATGATTAGATTTCCCAGGTGGCCCCTAAACTAAACTAAACTAAACTAAACTAAACTAAATCCAATCGACATCGTGCTTCATTGTCTTGTTCAAACCCCACGTCAATCTCTTATTTGTATGTTCATCGTTGCTTCAGAAAGCGTTAAACGACCCATTAAATCTTAACGTGAAAAACCCTTGAGTACTAAAACATCAACAACAACAACAGCGACTCAGGCACAACGAAGAGCGACCACACGGTGCAGGGCATTAATCCTAATATCTTCCACCAGGTCTACAGAATGAGTCATCATATCCACTCGTTTGCCGGGAATCGCAGTCAGAATACTTTCTTCAGGCATCTTTCGTTCATTACTACAACGACCACCCCCGACCAACCCCTCGTCTCTTCAAGCAGTTTATCCCATGCGGCTTCCTTTTCTGCCTGCGTTTTTCCATCCGCCCGCTCTTCTTTCGGCCAGTCTCTCTCCGATTTCTCGTTCCCCTTATCTCCCTCGAGTTTCTCATTGTCTGAAACGGCCATCTGTCCTCGCTTTTTTTCATCCTCCACTCTCATCCCTTCGCTCCTGTCACAAAGAACTCACTCGTTCTCTCGCCATCCCTTTTTTGTCTCCTCACCTCTTGCCTCTCTTCTCCACCCTTTGATGACTCTTTCTACTTTCTGTCCATCTTCAGTTCTTATTCTTATTTGCAGTCAATTCGAAACTGTCGGTCTTCTGATTAAATTTGCCATTCCCAGTTGGCCTGAAACGGTATTTCATTTTTTCGCCGGTCTTCTTTTTTGCTTATTCTGTTGACCTCTTCGCAACTGGGTCATACTAGAGTTAGCTACCGAGGGTAAATGTCAAGGCAACTAGTAAACAATATCTTATACCAGGAATAGTCGACTGCTCGGCGTGAAAACTACAACGATGAATCCATTTAGCCTTTTTAAACCAACTTTGTGTTGGCAAAAAACGGCATATGCCAGCAAACCATCCCCAGCGTGATTGTCCGTCAATCGGAATCAGAGTGAAGTGAAAAGTGCACAGCCGAGAAATCGAGCGTTTCCTTGTTGAGGCTGAGCTTTGTTTCATCCCCAACCGACAATTGTGCTAATGGAGCACATGGAAATGCACTTGTTGACATTTTATGACGGTCCCAGCTATGGAGGCGTGCCAGTGCTTTTTTATAATTTCATTGCACTTTTGACCGAAACGATAGACACTTTCGAATTACCTATTGTAGTTCACTTTTATCTGATTTGTGAAGAGAGATCAATTGATAAATCGCTGTTATTATTCTCGGGTGTTTACTAGTTCTTAAATAAAACGTTCTTGAATGGTATCTTCGTATTCTTGATTAGTTCCCATTCATATCCATCACAATGGAACAAGCAATAGAATCAACAAGGTCCTATTTGGGTCTGGTGAAAGGAAAACAAGTGTTTTTTTTCAAAGTGTAGAGTATTAATTTAGAACCCCAGCGGTGTCTAAAATTATCTTGACAACGCAGGTATTAGTCGTACTAAACTAGAATACATAATTGGCATGCTTAAATAAAGCATGCCAGTATTTACACGTGCTCAATCCAATATATGCAGCATAAAAAGTGGCGCCCCAGCTAAATGCCAAGCGTTTCGTAGAAACGTTTATTATCCTCCGAAACAACCCTCCCGGAGCTGAACAGTTCCAGTACCTATGCCAGAAGCCGTAGAACCTAGGAAGTCTTTCGATTATTATTTTTCATCAAATCAGCGACCCCTCTTGGTGTCTCGATATCCAAACAAGCATTTCCAAGGATACCGTCAGACCACCCCATTTTCTTCTGCCCCAAGCATAGAAGCGTGGAGAAATTTGCGGCGATTTTTCACATTTCAACAACACTGTGTGGCCTGGTGCAAAATCGATGCTGGCTTAGTTGCGGACTAAGCAATGGAGCGTTTTTCTTCAGGTGAAACAGGACAAGGCCAGAAATGACGGAGAACGAGCAAGGAGAAAGAGAGAAGACGGACAAAGGAGCTGGGAAAAGGAGACAGAGAGCGGGAAACGAGGATAAGAATAGAGAGGGTTCGAGGGGTTCTTGAAACTGGAGGAAGAAGATGCGAAAGCAGAGGGTGTTGGGGTTGGAAGAAGGTGGGAGAGCAGGATCGAAACCAGGACGACGAGGAAGGGGGCGAGGGTGAAGTATGCCGGACTCAAGAGGGGTGACAGAAGGGGAATAAACAGTCCGAGATGAAAAGGAGGATGAAAAGAAACGTCGGGAGGAATAAGAAACGCGCCGAAGGAAACGGGGACAAAGAGAGAAGCAGACAGGGAGAGGGATTGGTCGATTGGAAAGGCAGCTAAGGCCTTCTTTCCTTTTACCCGACGTTTTCTCCGTATTATGTTCCCTGCTTTCCACCGTTCCTCTGAGAGAACTTGTAGCTTCATCTTTGTCCTTCTTGGTCTCTCCTTCTCGCTCCTTCCTTTGGCGTATCTTTGACGCAAGCGATTCCGACCGTGTCTTTTCTTTCCATGTAGAATCTTTTCTCCTTCCTCCCGGTGTCTCCCTCCCGCAGCTCCCTCCCCCTTTGCTCTACCGACATCACCTCGCCATCTCAGTTACGTTCCACAGTGTACATCTCTTTGCGTTTTTGCGAAGAAAGACAGAAGACGCCAGAGAGGAGGCATAGCGTTGTACGTGGGTGAACAGGAAAATGTCTTTTCAAAGACCTTTCTAGGTCACGACGAAGACACGCGCGGCCTTAAGTTCAGCGCGCGTTTTACAGAAACTGTTGCTCAGTCTCGCTATTCATGCTGGATTTACTAGGATACCCGAGCCGTCACGGAGGGTGCGCCAACGTCCCTAGCGAAATATTATCACAAAATGTGTTGCTGAAGAGGTTTAATAATACGTGGTTTCTTATTTAAGATTGAAGAATAGTTGTGTAATCAGTTGAATCATAGAAATACTTTTAATTATTTGAAAACCAAAATTAACATCCGATGCCTTTTTATCGTATTATTTAATTTCATAATTATTGTATTAATTTAATTAATTCAGTGCCCATAGTCTTTTTGCTCTCGAAATCATAAGCACTGATAGATTAGAAAACAAGTCTGTTTGGTTTAAATTAGTGCGTATTTTATGCGATTCATTTTTAATATCAATAATTTCAAATCAACAACTCTGAGATATACTTTTCAGTCTCTTTTCAATTTCTAGCACGTAAAAAATTCCGAATCCCTGCGACTTTGAAAATAAAAAGAGATCAACTTCGGCCTGTTTTCAGTCTCCTTTCAATCTGTTTTCGCCTTTTTGCAGCCTCTTTTTACAAATACATAACTATAAATCTTACGTTTTTTTTATTTTTTCCAGCTTTGCTGACCTCTTTTGAGCCGTCTTTCTTAAGTTAAAAAAAAAGCATCGTGCTATTTTTCATTTTATATTTGAATTAACATTTACTGTATACATTTATAGAATATTGATTCACAAATATTTGATTAATTATTATTATTATACTAAGCTACTTAAATACTCTTTGACTTCACTTGTCTACATATATAATATCTTCTTTTACGTCAAAGACTTCCATTTAATTTAATATCAATTTTTTCATTTAAGTAAATAAAGAAAATCAAAACTTTTGTATATCCATGAAAATTAACAAAAGTAAAATAAGTTTTTTTTAGAGTGTAAAATATTTACATATCTATCGAATTTATTGTTATTAACTAACCTTATTATTCAAGATCGAGTTCGCGTTCCTAAAACTACCGTTTCTTACACTAATAAACATTATCTTTACATAAGTTAAGATCAATACCACTAAAGTGACTTTTTTCTCTCAAAAATCTTATTTTCGTTCTTTTTTTCTGTCAATAATGAAAATGGTCTATAAAACCAAATTCTATTTTTCCTTTTCGCAGCACAGGGGCTTAATGTAAGTTGAAATTCCTAGTTCTTGTTTGACACGTAAGACTCTTTGAGCTCTATGTAAACACGAGATTTCCGCATCGTGAGAAACGAACGATTTGTTGTAAGTCATTTGTTCCAGTAAGCCGTACATTAGTGGTATGTAGTGACAAAAAATAGGGAATAAAAAAATTGTAAAAACTTGTATTCTAAAAAAATATAGTCGATTTTACCGTATCTAAATTTCGGGAAGTTTCATTCAACAACGAATTATGAATATTTTCCAGCTACTTTTTGAGTAACATAACAACATTCTCAATATGTTGTTATGTTACAATATTTCATTTGCAAACGGAAAACTTTCGCCATGTTCAAAAAGTGATCACAGAAACGTTTTTTCAAAAACATTATTTTTGCAGTGGATGATTTTTATTGCAATGAATGTTTCCGAACGCTCTCGTGCAGCTACCTATTGTTTTTTATAGTGATTTCTGACGGCCCAATAACAATTGACATGACATCTCTCGAACCAACAAGCTCTCGCCTCTTTCGCCGAAACGATTCCTCCGGTTTTTCAGCAAATTGAGAAGTTACCATGAAACACTTTTCATCTTTACGAGCAACATTTTGTAAAACGAGCGTAACAGTTTACTTTTTACAGCCTAATAAAAAAACCCACACGAGACGTAAGCATCTTTATCGTATTAATTCCCTTTTGGTCTGCGCTTCAGAGGAGGAGTATATTTTGTGCAAATACTTTCCTTTTCCCTAAACCACAAGGCGGCTTCTTTCACGTTGATCTGCCGGGCGCGGAGATTCATATTCATCCGCGATTGTTCCCTCGCGGATCGATTGGTCAGCGATCAATAGACGAAACGAGGTGAAAGAGACGAATTCGGCGGTGGGATGTACGCCGTCGTACCGGTTGTTGCCCGACAAGAAACCGAATAAGAAGGCAGAGATGAATGCATCTCTCATGCGAGGGGCAACAGTAAAATTATAGAGAATGTGCACGCGCCATCAACGTGGCCTAGATTCAGTCGAAGACCTGCTTTCTAGGCAGCATTTCTCTTTATCATTGCAGGAGCATGGCGTGCGCAGGCAGCAAACCTTCGGAACGAGATCGCGGTGGAGAAAATTTGCGCGATTTCGCCTTTTTCCGATGCTGTGCGATATTCGCGAGCTAGTCATCCCTTGATGACTGATAAAAAGGTATACGAAAAAGTGTTCATTTTCAAGATAATGATAAAACAAGTATTTTTCAAATTACTTTGTACTTACTTTTCAATAGTTTTCACTATTTTCAAATTTCAATTGATAAACAAAAACAGACTTGAATTTTCATCTTATTCAAATTATTCATGTTATAAGTAAATTTTACTTTGTTTTTCTTAGTTTATTTTTTCGAAATCTATACGATAAAAATTGTGTTAAGGAATTCAGAGTAGAAGTTTACCTATGAAATGTAAATTTTGTATTTCTTTCAACAATATCGACACATGACAATTTAGTGCAGTGATTTTTATATTTTCCTTTCTCACCGTGTACGAGATAATGAGTTATTTAGCGTGCAGAAATCAATAGAAATTTGAAACAATGTGGATCTTTTCGATTTCGTGCATCACAACTATGATTTCCCAATAGTATCCGCGGAATATATTTTGTCTGTGTTTAAAAATAGAAGAGCTTTGATTTATGCAATTGTATATACATATTATGATTTTCACAATATTTTCTATTTTTTGTGCATACGAAATAAAATGGAATAAAGTGATTACTATAAGCTTATACATTTTTATTGAAGTTTATTGTAAAATTCGTGTATTTTGTTGATTTCATATATAATAATTCAATATGAAATTTGTTATTAGAAATAAACTAAATATTGTTCATAATTATGGATTTAATTTTGTACAAACAACATCACAATTATAATCTAAAAGAACAATTTAGCTCAATTATATTTTATTTAACTATTAACGAGCGAAATGAAACGTATGAAAATCTATTTTCTTGTTAAAAAATGTCCACAAAAATGATTCTTTCAAAATCATTAATCTTACAGTGATTAGTTGCTTTAAAAAATCTCATTAATCTTGAATAGTATCCAAAATTTAATTATCAATTTCATTGTTATTGAATATTAAATATCAACTTTGACATATACCATTAATAAGTTTTTTGTTCATCCAAGAATTGTAATAAATCAACATATATCTATAGCATATAAAAAAATGCTCAAAGCATTTGTCGGTGCAGGTACGAAATTGGGTTACTGTTAAAAAGTAGTTCAGAATTACTTCTTCTGATTACATATAAAACTATGACAAAATTCCAATCAATCTATCATCCGTCCCCTTTACAGCATTATTTCTTCCGCCTCCTTAGCGAGCGTTCGACTTTTCTTTGTCACCCACTCTCTTTTGCTAATCCAGAGGAATCTTATCCACGCGACTGACGTCACAATTGGGCCAGCGGCGCAACTGTCTGTATTAGCAAAATTTCGCTTGCAGCTGAAAATACGGTCGCTTTCAATAATACATTTATCTCGCGCGATAAGTGAAGCGCGCGGCAGATAGCGCGCGGCAAAAAACACGCAGCGAGGATTGATTGCGCGATTAAGTTTAGAGCAAATCAAGGAAACAGGCGCGCTCAAAAAACAGCGTTATCAAGCTGTTTTTCAGCAGCGGCTGCATTATTCCGCGCCGAAAACTGCGTCTCGGGTTTACACTCGAGTGTTCGCCGAATCAGCTGGTTTTAAAAGCCGTTGGCTATGAATGGTCGTATTAGTCATGTCCAGCATTGTTATCTGGACTGAAAGAGACAAAGCAACGCTTAAAGATCGACTTTAAGATGGGTCGATCGGCGCGAAACCGAGCGCCGACCACGTGGCTATTCGAGTGCGTACGCGGCTTTTAATCCGGACGATGATGATTACGGACCCGAACGTATGACCAGCTGGTTCGGCCAAGAGAGACGCACGGCTGGAGCGAGACGGCGACACATACAAATGCGGGCGGCCGAAACACGTGAAGCACACGCGAGCCAGAGACGAATGTCTGGACCGAATATTGTCGGTCTTTTATCTGTCCCGGCTTTGTCTGGGTTTCCTCGAAGGAAAAAAGAGAGAGACAATCGATGACAGTTAGTGGAGAAGAAGTTGCCATTCGAGTCATAAGATGGAAAAAGAGAGTACGATTTAGAAGGTCAAACGGAAACGAAGATTAACTTTTCTGGCGTGCCTTTATTTGACACATGACACTTATAACGGAGTCACCTTAAGGGCAATATTACGAGGCACTGTTAAAGTTAAATTTTATTATTTACAGTTAGAAAGTTGAGTTTCGAGATGAGAATTGTAATGTTTGTAATGTCGCTTTGATAGCAGTTATAGTTGTTTGGTATTGAAGACAAGTTGCTGCGGCTGTCACGTAAGAATGACAAGACGTACCTCACCATGACCCGAGGTGTCAATCTCGGGTGTCGTCGGTGTTGTTCGGTGCAGTGACAAGTGGCGCGAAGGTTGGTCGTTGAATTAGCTCGCGTGCAAGCACTGTGCGCAATGCTGTCAAAGGACGTGTCACTCGCAGTTACATAAAGGGGCTGATGACAGTTGGCACTGACACGCACAAAAACACACGCGCGGACAGCGCGAACGGCGGCTGCTTCACTGCGGCCCCGGTCGACGACGAAAACCGATTAAGCGATTTTGTTGTGGACACTGATTCTTCGTCGACTCTCTCTTCCCGGCTTTCCACTTCTCTCGCCTTTGCCCCTGCTTCTCTCTACCTCCGTCTCACTCGGGCTCTTCTCCCGCCGTCTGCGCTCGCCAGTCAACGCGACGCGGAACGGAAATTCGAGATCCCATCCCCACCAACGCGGCCCCTTCACGCCGGCGCGCGCGCCATGTTGCGAGAAGTACGCCCAGGGCCGCTGCAACTCTATGCAGCACCCGTCATTAGAACCTACCAGGGCTGGCAGAAATCACGTTGCACTAATTAATGCAGAGCGGCTCGTTTCAGCTGATGTATTTAAATAATCATTCAAATTGATTACTTATTTTTGATTATCTTTTTTGCGCTAATCGATGTAGACATTTTTCATTTAATATATGCGTTATTGATGTCAAATAACATAAAAACACATTTTGACACTCACTGAAGGGTACAATTACAGAACTTGTAGTGCATAAATGAAATTACAACAGTGATTTTATAATTATATAATTTAATATATCTTTTTGAAATCGTGTTATAAAATTATATATCGTATTTTGTTTACAAAATTAAAGTAAAATTTCGCTATTTTAAGATTCAATTTTACAAATCAATTGGAACTATAAATGCTAAATATTTAAATTTTACATATCAAGTGAATATTGAAATAGCTTTTATTGTAGAAATAATTTTTACCTTTGATAAACAAATTTTATGTAACGAAATTGATTTTTGCATTATCATTAAAATTACACCCTTTAAACTCGTATTTATTTGAGAAATTAA